>JAAEAF010010943.1:16534-157961 GCA_011037195.1 Triatoma infestans | reverse complement strand
TTATTAAAAAAAAAAAAAAAAAAAATCTAGATTCAACGAATTGGAATAATAATTATAATTTTTTATAGAAAATTATGAACAATAATGTACATATTACAAAAGGATCAAATTATAATTCATTGAGAATGTGGCTTAATGAAGGACTTTTGACAAGCAAAGGTGAGCCTCGTTACCCATTAGTCTGATTGTTGATATACTAAGACATGATCTCCCATTACACACCGTGGCTATTCAAAGTCCAGGGTGCGGATGGGATGCCAAAATTCCAAAATTATTATTACGGTATTTAAACGGGCCACTTTTGAAATATCTCAAAGAAAAAAATTATGCCAAGGAACCAACAACTCCAGAAGCCTTTAGAGAAGACTTAATCTAAACCTGCTTAGCAATTCCAGCAGACATGATACGATTAGCAACTTCATATATTGGGCAGCGACTGTGCTTATGCCGTTTAAGCCGAGGAAATCATTTTGAATAAATAGGAAATATTTTTTTATCGATTTTTGTAAATAAACTGGAATATTGTTTTGTTTTAATGATGTTTTACCTGATTTTTTTAAGTGCCTCATGGTTCTAAAATAGGTTTTAAGTGTTGTCAGCATTTGAACTTTCTTATTTATTAGAAATTAATAAGAAAAATCCGCTTTTAATTTTAGTTTATGAAACAAAGAAATACGAAAAAAAACGACGAAAAATTAATCTTTATGATTGAATATCTCGGCAACGTTTTGAAATAATGAAGTGAAATTAACGGTATTATTCTTTATTTTTTCAGTAGTTTTTAATACAGTAGTAAAAAGTGGGGGGTCAAAAGGAAATTGCAACTTTCAATCACCGATTTCAGGTGTAAGGCGGCAATAAAATCAAATAACATTAACACCATCATAAACTAGAGCGCAAATACTGCAACAAACGTTATGTTCACTTTTTTGATATCTTTCTTCTTTAAGAGTAATTTCAAAAGTGGCTCGTTTAAATGGGACATGCTGTATATCGAGTGTTCGAAAAGTTAAAACTATTTTAACAATATTCTTAATTATAAACATTTCATTTATTTTTATATTTTTTGATTGAATTATATCTTAACGGAACAGAAACTAATCTTAGCGATTTTTTTTTTTAACCCATTGAACCCATAGGTGTCACGCTCCAAATGTGTCATAAAACATGTGACATCACCACTAAAGTGACAATAATTTATCATCTGCTTATATGGGTCGATTATAATTATTTTTATACAATTCTATCATCTAAATATTATTAAATATATATAAAATTAAATATATTGCCAGTATTCCATTTGACCGGTAGGTACGTTTCCATTGAACAGATTTTTTTTTCCGTTTTCTGAGATTTTCTCGGAAATGGCTCCAACAATTTTCTTTGAACTCACTACAAAGTGCTACAACTTTTGAAACATTTCTCCAGAACAATTCAATTGAGTTGGTTTCTCTGAGAGGTTATGTTGTCCTCCAAAGTGCTATTTTAGTTTATTATATACAATTCTATCATATATATAATATTAATTCGAATTAAATATGTTGTTAAAATTCTGAGTTTGAAGAAAACCGGTTGACCGGAAGTGCTTTTTACTAATATTATTTCAGTTTTCTACGATTTTAACCATAAAAACATCAACAGATTTCATTAAATTTGTTATCCTAATTATTTACTTACTGGTTTTTTTTTTTTTTGAATCGTAATATCAACAAAGATAACAAATAATTCTTTTCGTTTCTTTTTTATTTGCCAAACCATATTTCATTTATCAGTACTTAACCTTTACTTAACCCTTTCCACTTAACCTTTACTTAACCCGTTAGAGACGATACAAAACGATATATTGTCCATAACTCGTCTTGTATCTACGGTACATTGACATAATTTGTTACCATGCATTTTATTCTCATGTAATGGACTAGAATGAACAAAATCTACAAACACACACAAGTTTATGTATAGAAAACACTTTCACAAGTTTATTTATGCACTAGTATAAACGTTAAAATACAATATAACAACACAGATACTAAAACGGTGCCCTACAAAATTTTTACTTGATCACAATCTATTTAGCTTAGAAATATGATAAAATCATATAAATTATTTGCCATATAACTGGCCATATAAATATGATAACATCGAAGCATAAATTGTTGTAACACCGTAGTAAATGCAGACGTATTCCCTTGTTCATTACGTTTAAGTGTTAATTGAAAAGGTGAACAATTCATGAGTTAGTGAATGCAGTTATTTGGTACACGGACGGCTATATGACGGAAGGTGTAGTGGAAGAATCAGAGTGTATGGGGCTAATCCGAGATGTGACACCGTGGAATGCTAGCCACAGTCTTTTGACGGGCAATATATATCTCCAGGATTGTCATTTTCTCAGACAACTAGGCTACGCTATGAGCTAAAAGATTTTACCAGAACCTGGGCATTTATGATATAAGGGCAACGAGGCGGCAGACCGTCATGCTTGGGAAGGCTCCATAGGAACCACTATTGAATCTGAATCTTTCTGTGGCATTTCAATATGCTTCATGCGTGTGCAGTCATCAAAGCTTGTTAGCCAACCCCCACAGAATCCAATCTAATACAGCTATTGGAAAAGATCATCGAAAGTATACAATATTTGTTTTAATAACTTGATTATTGCTTCGAGTTATTGGTGTATCAAGTCCGGCAGATGGATCGCAATTCATGTCGTAAAATATTTAGTTAAAAGATTGTGTTCGTACAATCATTTTTTACTGTTTATATAGTAATATTATTTTTATTACTGCTATATCAAGTCAAAAAGTATTTATAAATGCATGTTTTTTTTTTATATACATTTTAATTTTTGTAATATAATTTCTGTAATGTTTTAAATATTTTTTCTGTTTTTGAAATATAATTGTGTTACATTAACAAACTGTGTTTATGATTTTAAATCGATAAAAGACTAAATGAAAATCTTATTCAAAAAGTTCCGCATCCATTCCAAACTAATCTAAAAAAAATCAATCACGAATTATCTGTATAATTAGACAGTATTGTTAAACAGAACACAATTTATGATTTATATAATGTATACTAATATATTATTGTATATATTTATCCAAAATATAAGAAAAACTTTATTACTCTTTAAATGATAGGTGAGAAATGGCGGAATAGAAGGAAACTTCTTACACCAACTTTTCACTTTCGTATCTTAGAAGACTGCCTACCTATCATGCATAAACATGCTACTGAACTGGCCAAGAAGTTATTATTAGCAGGTTCTAAAAACCCCATCTCTATACAATCATATGTAGCTAAGTGTACTCTAGATATTTTATGTGGTGAGTACAAATATAAATACATTTAAACTATATTATATTTAAGGTTAATTAGAAAGATGAAACACTAACACAGCTTTGTTTACATGCAATTTATTCGGTTCAAATTGATGAAATTGTCTTCAGATTTGTTATGTTTACTAAATACTTAATTGTCTTTATTATTATATGGAATGTAATTTAGGAAACTTTATCTACAGAACACATTAAAATCAATTTTCTCTAAAACTTATTGCAAATATAAATAATTTATATTTTCTTGTTTTTATACTTTTGATGAGGAATCGGTGGGTGAAAAATAATTAATTATTTGTTACCAACGTTTCGACCAACTTCTTGTTTTTGATCAGGGCTATATTTAGAACAAACAAGAAGATAAAAACTATACAATAAATGTGTCAAATGAAGTGTGTATATAAAAATATGAAATTACACAATTGAAAATTTATTATTCTTATTCAAATACTTACTATTCGTTTTTGTACTATTGTTTGAAACTATTAATGAAGTGGCAATAAACATTATTGGTATTTTCTGAATCTGTTTGGAAATTGTTACTGTTGTATGAGTGGATTGAGCGGGTTACTGAAAGAAGGTTGCAAGAGGTTGCTGGCTAAGTAGTGGAACGTGAATGTGTGTAAATAGACCACGTACTGTGTGTATAACTGAATGTATTAGCAATACGTTATTACCATTGTTATTAAAGTTTAAACAAAAGTAATAAACAGGACATTATCTCTGCATATATTGCTTTACATTATTTGCCTCATGGACGATGTTCTAGTTTTTGGTAGAAACTGAAGAAGAACATGATACACGTCTCAAAGCCGTATTATCGCAGTTGGAAAAAATCGGAATGACTCTACTAAACAAAAGAAAGACGCAAATAAGAAAAACGCGGATTGAATTTTTGGGCCATCTTCTTGACGAACAGGGTATACATATTCATCCAGATATAGTTCCAGGAATTGGAACCACCAAAATATCCAAAGGAAGTGCAGGCATTATTGGGAATGACTAATTTTCTCGCAAAAGCTATACCTAAAAGAACGGAACTTCTTACCCCCCTTAATGACTTTTGAAAGAAAACAAGAAATTCGTCTGGGGACCTCATCAAGAAATAGCGTTCAAAAAACTGAAGGAAGCCCTGACTTCTGCATCGATATTGGCAGTATAAGATCCTAAACTAAAAACGATAGTTACAGCGGATGTCTCTGCCTATAGGATGGGAGGAGCACTCTTACAAGAATACAGCAGAACAATCACACCAGTTGCTTACATATCCCGGAGCAACGTTGCTAACGGTAACAGAGCAACGTTATTCTCAAATAGAAAAAGGAGAACTCGCAGCGGTTTGGTGCTTCCAACGACTAGAAGACTATATAATCTGACTAGACTTCGTCCTAGAATCTGACACAAACTGTTAATATTCTCTAATATATCTCTAGACAATTTATCTCCTCGCCTGTTAAGATTTCGTCACCGAATGATGAGATACAGCTAAACCATTATACATGTGCCAGGGAAGAAATTAGTTACTGCGGATCTCTTATCACGGAACCCAACATTACGGTGTATGAAACCAGATGACAAAATTTCTAATGAAGCAGAGTTATGTATGATAGCAACAAATTCGCGATGAACAACAGCTGGATCCCGAAGGCATGAAAATTTATGAATAGCAGCTGGCCAGAACGCTCATTAATTCCCAAGAACTTTTTGGGATACTACGAAAAATGATGCTCATTTTCAATTTAAGGGAAACTCCTTCTAATAAATCACCGAATGGTGATACTTCCAACTTCAAGGAAAAGAGTCCTTGATGCAATGCATAATGGTTACATGAGAATAACTGTTCTCGGGCGAAAACTGCAGTCTGTGGCCAAGAATTTCCAAGGAAATAAAAACATTGGTCATGCAATATCCCCAATGTTCGCAACTACAAGAACATATGACAAGGAATCTCTCCTTCAAATAGAATTTCCTCATAACCCTTAGTGATGTGTTTCGGTAGACTTATTCACGGCTAAAGGAAGATGGTTTCTTCTCATGATTGACAGATACTCCCGCTATTCCGAAGTGTCACAACTCAACAACTTGTCCATGGACTCTACAATCAAGAAAATGTCAGCAAATAAAAATGCCTACAAAAATAATGAGCGATTGCGGGACATCCAATTCTAACTCTTCTGGCGTTCTCAAAAATTCAACAACTTTGCTAAAAAAAAATATGACTTTGAACTACTAACCATTAGCCCAAAGCATCCTCTAGCAAAATGGATTAGCAGAGGCAGGAGTAAAAATTGTAAAGAATATAATCGAAAGAAGACTATCATCTAGATATCCTTGCCTACAGAAATGCGGAAATTGAAAACGGATATACTCCAGCTCAATTAAGTATGGGTCGACGACTAAGGGATACGGTTCCCATAATTCAGAAGTATCTCATCCCACGCCTGCCCCTCGGAAAACAAGTTTCTAATAGGGATACTCACAAAACTCGTCCTCTGCTCCCTGTAAACATCGGAGAAAGAGTATGGATCAAGGACGTATCGAAACCAGGGAAGGTCACAGGAAAATTAGAAACAGCCTCCATCTTATGCAGTTCAAACTAATTCTATTACTCACAGAAGAAACAGAATAGGGACCAGATTAAGACATGATCAAAAAGATAATTTCATTTTCGTCAAAGTTGGTGCTTAATATTCTAAACCACCATATTGGTTACGGTCACATAACTTACTGCAGTAAGTGGAAATAAAAGTGTATGCTTTTCTAGTCGTAGTTTTTGCCGTCCTGATTTTAAATTAAATTAGCATGACATTATGATATTTGATATCATTACAGAACGATAGCCTGGCTGAACGATAGCCTGGCCCATTTGATAATCCAGTTAGAATTTTTTTTGCTTCCTTAATTATCAATATTAACAAAATTTTAATTTCTAAAAAAGTATTCCATTTCAAAAGTTTCTAGTACACAGGTCAATAACCTATAATAGGCTCGTTATCAGCAATAAATGGAACTAACCAAATATGGTAACGGAATATCTATCTATGGAGTATCTCTTGTTCTATTTCTTGAAACAAAAAAAAAAACTTCAAACAAAAAATCAGTACAGATAGTGGCATCGCGTGTGTTTATTGGAATTATGATAAGAAATATAATCGGTCATCTCATTTTTGAGATCCATGTAGCCCTTTTTAAATAAAAAGTACTATCCCCATAAGAACTCCTTTATTTTTTTTTTTATTTTTTTTGAGGTGGGGCCAATGCACTGCGAGTTAAGTATTGAGCTATGCCCCCCCGGGTGCCGCAGGCTGCCCATAGCACTCAAGCAGATGTCCCAGGTGAACACCTCCATCAGCTTAACATCCCTAACGAATCCTAATAATTTAACGGGCTCTAGAGAGGGTTTATCCCCCCTCCTCCACCTGGTAACTTCCCAGGTTCTTAAATCTTCTCTGGGTGACAGCCTCGCAGTCTGTTAGGAGATATAATGAAGTTTCTACTATCTCCCCACAGAATCTGCATGTGCTGTCACTTTTCAAACCTAGTTTGTCAGGAGTCCTCTGAGTCGACAATACCCCGTGAGGAAACCCGTAAGAACGAGGAGTTTGTTCTTACTCAGGTCAATGGAGGCCTCCGATCTACGTTGGTTATAATTTCCCAAGCAGATCTTGGTCTCTGCCAAGTTCCAAAGTTGAGATCTCTTTGCCTCCTCCTCCTTCCTGAGTTCTTCCAAGAAACACTGACCCCACAAAAAGGTTCAGGCCCTAGAAGCGGGGCTCAAATATGCGTATACTTAGTTGCATAGTTCACCTACAGTCTTCTCAGCTGCCTTCTCCAGATCGAGCATTCTTTTCTTCTTCATCTTTATGGTATCAACTAACCTTTAGAATTTAAGAATATGATTGATAAGACTCGCAAGTTTTAGAAGAATCCTTCTTGGAATTTTGACTAACGTCTTATGTATTTCTTCTCAGGTATTGTATCTATTTTAATATCTACAAAAGCTACTATTTTTTATGCAAAAGCTATTAGATTTGTAATTGTCTTAAATTTACACTCTGGGAAAATATTTAAGATATTAAAAAAATAAATAAATGTCATTTAATCGATCGTAATCATAATTACAGAAATCCATACTTTATTATAACTATTTCAAAGATTCTAATCATTAGCTTATATGTATGATTTATTTACTTTTTCCTTTAGAAACAGCAATGGGAATCCCACTGAATGAAGATACTGAAGATGCAAATCAATATGTGAAGGATATAAAAAGGTGCATATAATTCTTTTTATTTAAACTAGGAGTAAGAAATAGTAAAAAAAGGAGCAAAAATAGAGAAAAAGTATGAGCCTAATAATTAAGTTTTTCCACTTTATTCCTTTGTCCACAGTCGAAAAATATAGGAGAAGAAGAAATGAGAATTACAACAACTTAAGGGAGTAAAAAGTTGCATTATTCTTAGAAAGTAGCATCATTTCAATTAATCATTGAAGAAAATAGAAAGCAATTTTTTCTTTTTTATTTGAAAATATTCTCCTAGTTTAAACCTTCTACAAATTTGTAAATCCTGTTTTAATAGCTTTAACTTTTCCTACAAAAAAAAAAGAAGCATTATTTATCGTGATAATAATGTTATGATGAATTGCTCTCGAAATTATTTTATATCAGAAAACCAAAATTCTATGGTAAAATTAAATTTAACCAACCTATCAAAAAAAAATTAGGTGCAGAAATAATTATGTAATTCTTTTTTTCAAATTTTTTTTATTTACATAATTTGACTGGAATAAATTTCTGATTAAGAAAGATTTGAGGATTTTCTTTACATTTAAAACTTTTAAAGTAATTTCAATTGCAAAATTTATCTAGACATATGACTCCGTCACTGGAGCTGAAAATCACTCATTGTTTATTCTCATTGTTATTTATTTATTGTTCTTCTTAAGTATACTTTGTAATTATTTTTCTTTTCAGAATAAGCGAGCTAATGCTTCGAAGAGAACTCTGTGTATGGTTAAGAAATAGTTTTATGTTTAGCATTAGTCCTACGGGAAGGGATTTCTTTAAGACTCGAAATAGACTATATAATTTCACAAATAAGGTATTTGGAATATTTGTTGAATAAACAATTGTTCTCATAATACAATCTTGTTACAAACATAAGAATAAATATGGTGGATATCCCATATAATCGAAAAATTAAGAACAGAATAGATTCAGAGATATTTTCCGTGATAGTCTGCTTCTTTTTGGTGGCTATCGACCGGATCATCAGGATGTCTTTTTCAAAACAGTGTGATAAATATAGACTTGCACAGAGTAAATTTAGTGATACAATCAATTTGCACAAACCGACCACAAAAAGAAGCAGGCTTTCGCGAAAAATATCTCTGATGCTTTTCAGCTCTGCGGAACCAACCACAACAACAGATTAGATTGTTTAGAACGTGCAGATTTAAGAATGAAGTCGTATTTGCTTACAAATACTTTGTTTAAAACAAAAAAAAAAAATAGGCTTGAAAAACTCAAAAACATTTATGTATGTATTCAGTAACACAAATATCTATTGTGTGAAACAAAGTAAAGTTGCACAACCGGTAAATCGATTTTCTTCAAATTCGGAATTTTGGCATCACATTATTAATTAATATTATATGTATGATAGAATGATACAACAAACTCAAATAACACTTTCGAACAAAACGTAACCTTCCTCCTCCAAAAACTTCTCTTAAAAGAATTTTCCCGCAAAAATGTTATTAAAAAAGTTGTAGCTCTTTATTTAAGTAGTCGGTAAACAGAGTTTAAAAAAATAGTTTTTAGCCTTTCGCCAAAAAAAAAAAAATCCTTTGTATGTTACTTCGGGTTGATCGATTTTTATCAAAATCTTATTATCGAATCCCATCATAGTACTTAAAAGTAAATATCAAGTTTGAACTTTTTGCAATATTCTCTTTATGAGTTAAGATGGCATACACGCGTATACTTCTTACAAGTGAAAATACTAGATTCTTCATGGGTTGTTGCACAAGAGCACAGTCTAGAGTAATTTTTAAAAATTTAATGTTTATTTATTTACTTATCTTCATTTAATGACAATTTTATAACAAAAAATATCTTTTCGTTAAAGACTTCTTCTTAATGACCATCAGAGTAAAAACAATATTTTTTAATGTATTAGTAAAATAATATATTTTCATAAGATTTTTGCTAACACGCAATTGTAGTAAATATTAAGTGGTTGCTGGAATTGTACATAGCATTAAACTGACAGTTTAAAGTTAGGCTTAACTTATGATTAGAGTTAGGCCAAGAACTCCCAAAAACAATTTTCTTGCAAAAATGGTAGGACTTTGTGTTCAGTTAGTATGCGAAGTTTATGGACAATTTTTAAGGCCGTTTTCGAAAAAAAAAACAAACTAAATAACATAATAATACTGTCACATAGCGTGGTAGACGGATATTAATCGAAATCTTCATTTCTGATCCCAAGGTTATCACCTGCCTAAACAATATAAAATTTGAGTTTCCTGAAATTGTTTTGTTTTTATGATATTTTGTTCACATATTCATTTTTTATTCTGATCAAAAGCTAAAAATACTTTGTATTCGAACTTAAGGGCCATCAATACATATAGGTATATTAATGATGAAATCAATTCCCCAAAGTTGACTCTATACGGAATACTTCTGTTTATCCTGCTTTTCTTTATGAGGAGTAACAATAATTAATAATCATATATTTGTTATATAATTAAATATAAATTGATACAGCGGTTTTATCTTTTTAGCTATTTTATTTGTATTTATTTATTTAAGGAAATAATTAGAAGATAAAACAATAGAAATTTCATAATCTATGTCTGGCATTGAACTAAATTGACTTACATTTAATAGTAGATATTATATTTCAATATTTGAGTTATTTGATAAAATCTGAATTTAATTATTTCTAAACTATTGTTATTTTTTATTTATTATGACCAGTTTATTATTGTGAAATTCCATCTATTAAAAAAAGGTATATTTATAAAATAATGAATTTATTAAAATTGTTATATGTAAATGGTCAAACTCAAAAGTGGACATATATTTTATGTGTGTATAGAACTTGGTTCAGAATTATTGATTTAATCTCCCAATATCCGGGCCTAATCTAGGGCCTATGCGACATCCCTACCGGTGGCCGATCTCCTCGCAGAAATGAGGGCCATTACTCATAAGCATAAGAAAACGGGAATGATTGTCCTTGATGGTGAGCAGTTGTCCAGTCAGATGCCTCCTGCCCTTGTAAAGAAAAAATCCTAGAGTATGAGATTGGGAAGTGGCAGAGACGATGGGATGAAGCAGAGAAAGGGGGGAACCACATATGAGGTGGTTGATTCTTTCCGAATCTGCATCACAGAATCACTGTTGATTCGATGGTTGGAGCTATCCCAAACCGTTACACAATATTTCACGGGCCAGCGGGTGTCCAATTCAAAGCTCTATGAGCTGGGATTGAAAGATTCCCCGAATTGTGTATACGGTGAATGGGACGCGGTGCACCACGTTCTCTTCTGGTGTCCTCTCCTCGACGAGGCAAGAATCCATATGGAATTCAGGCTGAAAAGCAGGGGAGAGAACAGACCGGGAGATTGTAAAAAATTGACGAAAAGTGCTATAAATTTCAAAGATTTTGTTGAGTTTGCTCGAGAAGTAGCGGCATTAAGAAGTATTAGACGGATATATATAGAGGTCCGCCTCCCTGTGGCAGGGTCGGAAACTTGCCTTTTGTGTAGGCAAGGCTAAGTAACCATAGGCACCGATTTTGGCACTATGCGCTTGGTACGGTGGCCGGGAGTGTGCAATATAAGAATAATGCCCGGCCATTAGATCCAAATTTCCTAAACACTCTTTCATTGTTTCACATCATAATCCTATAAATTTTACAGCACATATTTCCGATATTTTAAAATCATGGTTTAATAAATAATAATTATGTAAACACATCACGTTTTTATATCAATTTTTTTTTGGTTTTCAATAGGTGATACAGGAAAGGAAACGAATGTTTTTAGATATGATAAACAAGGATAAAGGTATCTCATAGCTACAATAAGTTTCTGAAACTATTTAAATCTAAAATAATTAAAGAAAATTTTGTTAATCCTTATGTTACTTTTCATTCAGATGAATTAAATATATATTTAGATAAGAAGCGAACACCGTTTTTAGATTGCTTGTTGCAAGTTCAGTATAATCAACCAGGTATTCTAAGTGACTTGGATATCAGGGAAGAAGTGGATACTTTTATATTTGAAGTAATTATTTTGCTGAATAGCATCATTAACTACTTATCTCATAATAACTACTACATTTTCATACTTTTTTTTTTTTTTAGGGCCATGATACTACATCTGCCGCTATATTGTTTGGATTAAATTGCCTTGGTCAGCATAAAGATATCCAGGTGTGTTAAATTATTCAAAGTAAATACAGAAAATAATTCAATTGTAGAAGTTGTTGGCCGTTAGAAATGATCTGATGTATCTCTTAGTTGGCTGATCGTCCGGGGATATCATAAGAAAAACACTAAAAAAATTTTTTAAAGTGTTTTTTATTAATGGCCCGACGTTTCGACAAACATTGTTTGTCTTCTTCAGGGGCTATCTATAAAGAAAAAATATACATAAGAATCTAGCTAGCATTAACAGAACAAACAAAAACAAAAATGGTAATGGAAAACTAAAAATAAATTACACAGGTAAATATAGAAAAATTATAAAGAATATAATGTAAGAAAATCCTCGAGATCTTGCTAGATTTAATTCAATGTTTGGTTATTTGATTTGATTAATGTAATAGTTTTTAAATAAATATGAAAACACACATCGCAACATGGGCATCTGGAGGTTTCTGATCAGATTTCTAGAATTGTTTTCCTCTTTTGGTCCAAGGAATCCATCTATCAAGTTTGGTAGTTTTAGTCTTAAACAAACTCGCTCAAACACGTAACCCATTTATAAAGAATTTTCAGTTAATCGATTTGCCTAAAAATGAGTATTTTTTTGTTTGGAAATATTTAATCTTGCTCATTATTAAATTGTTAGGATAATTTCAAATTAGCATTTTAGAGGGTAACATTGCGTCATAGCAAAAAAAGATTAATACATATGTAAAATAAATTTTCCCCTAGAATAAAGTTTTCGATAAAACTGTTCAAAAGATGGAAAAGTTATTCAATAAAAATGATGTTTTCCTTAAGGAATTTTCCCAGTACTTTCAATCGGATTCCCTAGTGAAACGGAATAAAAAGTCATCTTGTGATCTTTTTTTTTTTTTTTTTGGAGTTATGCTCATACACTCACAGACACACACTCACCATTCGCTTGTGCGCAGAGAACCTCAAATATGTGTTTACCGTGAGAAATCAATTTCAAAAGTCTAATTGCAATTACTTACTTCTTACAGCAAGTAAGTTGTAATATCCGCATGAAAATCAAAATCCACCTCTTACAAAATTTACTCATAACATTATAATAATAGAATTGTATTTAATCATTAAATATGATTTTTTTTTAAGGAAAAAGTCGTAAGAGAATTGCAAACCATTTTTGGTACCAGTGATCGCCCACCTAACTTGAAAGATCTTCAACAAATGACTTATCTAGAAAATGTCATTAAGGAAACTTTAAGAATGTATCCTAGCGTGCCTATTATATCTCGTCAACTAACCCAGGACTTATATCTTGGTATATTTAAGTTTTATTTATGCAAAATTCATATTACGCATTAAATAAATGTAAAATAAAATTATTTAAAACTTGGATGATTCATTTCTGCATTATCAATCACATACAACTTTAATTTATTTTTTTTCCAGAGGATGACCTGATAATTCCAGCTTCAACAAATGTGCTTTTAATACCTTATCTATTACACAGAGATGCTCAAACTTATCCTGAACCTGAAAAATTTGATCCAGAACGATTTAATCCGAACAATTCTAAAGATAGACATCCTTATGCTTTTATACCATTTAGTGCTGGGCCTCGAAATTGCATTGGTAAGTTAATTCTTAGGCAACAAGTTTAAAATAAAATACAGAATTTCAAACAATTAAAAATTATCTAATAGATAGATTCTTTAATGTTTGCGTTTAAATTTATCATCTTAAAGTAATAAGTTAAATATTATAGAAAATTACTTTTAATTTTATCGATTTTGCCTAGTGCTGAGATGCCATCAGATCTGTTCTCTCCTTGTCTCCAAACTTCCCTTATCTTGACAGGCTCCGTGCCTTAGCGCCCTTCCAGCATTGATGGTAGTTATCTCAATCGCATCATCATTCTTCTTGCTAGACTAAATCTCCTCCCTGTATAAGGTTGTCGTCAGATCACTCCTTGCCTTAAAACTTCTCTATCCAACCATCTCAAATGGGAGTCTCTGCCCCCTTCCAGCTGTACATCCTCAGTCTTCTCTCATTTCTTACGTTCTATTTTTTCCACCTTTTGTGGCCTCCTTCCTTGCGGCATTCTTCTAAGATGCCTGTATTATGCAAATTTCTTTGTTATAGTCCTCTCTTCTATTGTCTCCTTAGGGTCCACCTCTTCCCTTATATCGATATTCCTCATTTTATCCAACCTAGTCTTGAGCAAGCACCTGCTCCAGTACTCCATGTCTAATACTTCCGTACAGCTCTCAGCAGTGGTTTAACTCTCCCAGCTCCATAGGAGTATGCCCTCAAATAAAAATTCCCTTTTTTTCTGCTCTTTCAACAGTACTACATGAAGCATTTTCACTTCCTTGCAGTTTTATTCACTTCTTCTTTGTACCTCTCATTCAATAAACCCCCTCTTCTTCCAAAACTGTACACAGTTATTTTAAAAGACTGCCCGATAAAAACCATCCTGCTCAACAAACAAATTTCCTTTTAGGGGAGGCAGAATACTCCTTTTTTCAATCTCTTGGAGGTTTCCATTGGACTTGACAAGTTAGTTCCCTCTTTCACCTGATATAAGTTTCTCACGTACATCCTTTCTATCGGAAATACCCTGCTTTTATCTCTACCCACCACCAATTACCAATATGTCTATGTTTTATTGTAAACCCAACTACTTGCTAAATGTGTATCCCTATAAGCGAATAAATAAATTCCCTCTTCACTTTAAATAAATACTTCGACGTTATCGATGGTACTTGATATGTCGATTATTTTCCCTTTTCTACACTTTTATATCAAGTACATCAAGCTTTTTATAAATTCTGTATACCAGGTAGAAACTAATTCTACAAATTTATATTCACAGGTCAGAAATTTGCAATGCTAGAATTAAAGACAATTCTGTCTACAATCTTAAGATCAGCTGAATTAGAATCATTTACAAAAGCTGAAGATATGAAACTAGTACCTTTGATAATTTTAAGATCATCATTACCAATATTGATTGGAATTAAACCCAGACACGTTCAACCTTTTACGGAAATATATTAACTCTACAAAATTTTGTTCTAATTATACTTTAAGATAGAGGAAAAAGTAAGTATATACAGTAAACTTGTATTGTTTCGAAGTAATTTTATGTAAAAACTATGACTCAGCTTGAATCTAGAGAGTTTAATTCCCCCGAACCATCAAAACAAAAATCTTTCCAGTCACCAAACACTGCTGCACTAGTTCCGCACTATTATATCTTCTATAATAAATAAACACATGATGAAACTAGTCTTATAACATCTTCAGCTAATGAGCGGTGACTGATTACAACCAAAATGGGTTACTATTGTACACCACAATTGTTCATTCAATTAGTCAATGAAAAAATAATTATGAATATTTTTAAATATGTTCACAGTCGTAAAATATTAGTATGTTTGGGGTTCTTTATGGGATGGATTATATTTTATTCCTTCATTTGAAGTATAAATTACAGACATTTTTTCCTTCAAAAAAATCGTGCAAAAATTATAACTACTTTTGAATTATTCCTTCAAGCTATATAAACCCTTTCGTCACAAAATAAAGTAATTTGAGCAGTACATTTTCAAGATTTCAGAAAAAACTTTCATTTGCCTAGAAGCTTATTTAGTCTAAAAAAAAAAAAAATAATGCCTTTTATATGCTGTATATAAAGATGACATAATTAGATTGAATGTATTGAAACATATGATTGAATCTCATATTCAATTTTGGATGCAAAATGTAAGAACGTATTCTGCGCATGTTGCTTCTGTCATAAGATACCATTTGAATTTGTTTAAATTAATTTAGTATAGTAACTTGGGAAAATGCCTTCTTAGAGAAATTGTCTCTGCTGATCTGAAAATAATATAAAATTGACCACTTTTTGTAGAAATATTTTGGAATTATATTATTAAAAATCATTAATGCTGTACTTTGTGTCCTACCTTTTTTAATATTTCAAAAAATATAAAAATTGAAATTTTTAATGATGAGAACTGATGTAATTGTAAAAAAAAAAACAACTCTATAATCAAGATTGAATATTGAAAGTAGCAATTATTGTACATTTTATATATGTATTCTTATTTCAATAAATACATTTTTAAACAAATAAAATTTTATTTAAGGAAAGTAAACAAAAACTTTCATTATAAAAATAGTACAAATAGTTGCCGCAAGGTAATAGCACCTACCGAGAACTGAGAAACCATATAGTTGCTGCAAGAACTGGCTCTAGATGCGGGAATTCAACGATTTTAATGCGAATACTTCCCGGGAATGCTAATTATATTTTATGTTTACAAAAAACGCCACTAGAAGTCTCTACAATCCGGGAGACAATAATAATGTAGGTTTTTAATTTAAGTTTTTAGCAATTATGTTAAAAAAATAACATGGAAACAGGGCCCGCTCTAGGGGCGGGCAACCCGGACAATTGTCCGGGGCGCCATTTTGGCCGTTATTGTGGGAAAAATATTTTTGTGTTAAATTCTCAAATTTCACTAATCGATTTTTTGTTCGCTAAAAATTTATATTGCGTAGCGTATTATATTGTTTATGTCTTAAAGCTAAAAATATTTACACTATTATTGAAAAATTATCGCAGAATTTGTAAAGGACGATGTTTGAACAAGCATATTATACTTCTCTGAACAGAATAGCTTTAGCGCGCAAACAGAATGCTGCTTCAGCTTGCGTTTGAACATGCATAGACTTGCTTATATATACATATATATAAACACTGCTGGTAAAAATTTAGACCACCTAGAATAAAAATGTATTATATTTATTTTTGTTAATTTAATGATTTGTTATGATTGAAAAAAATGTCAGTAATTCAAAAATGTTATATTTAATTTATATACAATAATATAAGCGATAAAAAATTCATTACAAAATGTAAATCTTTCCCAAAAATAAATTTCGACTAAACGGCTTTTTAATCAAAGGGACCACCTCTCCGCTTAATTACTTCTCTTATAATTCTAGGCATTCTCTCAATCAATTTATTGATTGTTTCGAATTCAATATTACTCCACACACTGTACAGTATCTGCCACAGAACATCTGGATAATTAGGGCACTTGATACGAACTTACCAAGAGGTAAACTATTTCTCAAAGAACAAAGTGAATATTATGTTAGATTGGATGGGGGAGGGCCACGCTTCATTCCATTGCGTCCTTCATTGAGAGGTCTATTGCGGATCCCCTCGGTAAGACATCCTTCAGTCTGGGTATGACAGCGATCAGGCCTAGCAAAGCCTGATTGTGGCTCCGTCATGAAGCCCGTGGCTTCGGGATTGCTAGTCCCCAATTGAAGAAACCTTGTCTTTGCCAGGCCGACACACACACAAAGGACGTTTGCCGGAGTTTCCTCCTCGGCCCTGCAGAAATAATGCATAACGCGTTGTCTGCTAGTAGTAAATGGTGTATATGCCTATTCAGCCGCCTGGAATGAGACCCATTATTAACCTTATATCTCTTCGACTATGGCTCAGTAGATCCCTGGTAAATGTAGGTAAATAACTTAACAAAGAATTTAGCCTGCCTCTGCCCTGGCGTTCTTTCCCACCATCGTAGATGCTGGTCTTCTAACCATTCCTTGATAGAAGCGTGAATGAGGCTCCTGGACAACCGCAGAAGGGTTCCGGTCATATAAAGGTATCCTTCGAGGTATACTATGTTAATAAAATAGTCATTTTAAAAGGTGCCATTTAAATGGGGAAGGTATTATGCATAAATCACGTTACTGGAAAATTCTTATTACAATGTAACTATATTTTTCTTTAAAGAATTTTAGTAAATAAATAAATATTTTAACTGATCCCAAACTTCTGATCGGTAGTATATATGTATATATAAAGGGGCGGCAATTTGTCTTTTTGTCCGAGGCGACGTAACCGCTAGAACGAGCGCTGCAATAGCCATAGAAGTGCAAAGGCTTAACTTTGCAAACTATATCAGTTGATTCAAAACCAGTTAATTAATTCAATTTGCCAGAATTTACTTTCTGGGTTATACAGACGGCAAAATCCATCCGACAGTGCGAATTTACTGAATTTTTTTTTTTTTTTTTTTTTACTTTTTCGTGATTTTCTCGAAATTGACTGCAAAGATTTTCTTTAAACGTTGAACACTATCTTACACATAAATTCTTAACACTTTTATTTGCCACATTTTTCTGGGGGAACAAAAGTAATATGCTTTTCTCTAAAGTATCACTAAAATAACTGATGACTGACCAAGTCTCGAAGAAAAACTTTTGAGACAAACAAATGATGCGAAAAATAAGATTCAAATAAAGGTTGTACAAGAAAAAAATTATGTTCCTAATCAAAATGATGCTCTGTTGACAAAGTCTGCATTTTTCCTCATAGTCTAGATTTGACATCCCTAAATTTATTTAGTCTACTGCCGCGAATTAGGAAAAAGAAATCTGGTATAAAACAAGCACCCTTCATTCCTTTATTTTATAATTTATTTGCAAATAAAGTTAGTGGATATATATTACAGATAAATAAAGGAGGTGAGGATTATAGAGTTACCTAAATAAGATAGGATTGCATTGTATGATAGCAAGCTCTCTGTCAATCCAGTAGCAATGTTGTGACGGCAATTTGTAGGACAATTTAAGTCACAGGATAGAACACCCTTCACAATTATATGGAAGAATATTTTGAATCTGTATTAAATATAATAAATACATGTTACTTAATAAGAGAGAAAATAACTTAATTAATTTTGGAGTCACAATTAGCCCCCTTTAACAAATAGTTGAATCATTGTTTTATAAGAGTAGTCCTAATTTTTTAGTATACACTTCATCTACAACAATTGCTTTAAGAATGTAATTGTTGTAGATGAAGTTTATACTAAAAAATTAGGACTATTCTTATAAAACAAACAAAAAAAATACAAATTTTACATTTTAGTTGTAATAAAAAAAAGATAAATAGTTAAAAACGAATAAAATTAACGTTTCTGAATTAACCGCCAGGTAACAGCACTTACTTAATCTAGAATTTGTAGTAGTTCAAATAATTGCCGCTAGAAAGCATAAGCTTCTAGGTATACAGAATTGTAGTTCCAAAATTTGCTACCCGATCACAGCGCCATCCTTTGATGTAACAAATTTTTACGAAGGTTAAAATGCGTGCTACTGAACGGACGGGAAGTGATTATCGTAGTGGACTTCCAAAAAATCTTTGTAAGTAGCGACACCTAGTGACAAACTATATAACCATAAATAAAATTGATTTCTCAGTAGGTGTTGTTATCTGGTGGCCATGTTTATAACTACAAATATACTAATTTTCATTACTTTATTAATTAGCTGTGTTTTGAAAACAAAAAAATCTGGTGAGAACCACTGTCACACCTGTTTCTTTACTCAGTTTTCAAAATTGTATGTCAAACTTTATTGTTAGCCTACTACCAAATTAAGAAATTCTTCGGTGTTTTATGGAGACAAAAAAAAAAAACTGAAAAATTCGTTAGATGTATCTTATAATTGAGAAAAAAAGCGTACATTCGTTTGAAACTAGAAATAAATAAATATATTAATAAAATTCAAATATTTATTCAACTATTTGTACATTAATTTCTTTCGCAAGCTATTAAGATAATCTTGGCATATTATTTGCCAACTATATTTTTCCAGAAAAATCTTGAGATGCTATTTTCCCTCTTTCTTTTCAGGAGAGGGTTTAGATTTTGAGGTGTTTTAAGCTAGAAGCTATAGAGGGCTGCGAATATTAATATTATCGTATGTAATAATCTGGATACAATGTTTAAATGAGAAATTTAAGACTATTAAAAGAAATATTCAAATAGTAATCAATCCTATATAATCATTATTTTGATAAACATTAATATGTAACTACCAACATACAGTTGCAGAACTTTTATCTAAATCTTGTCAATAAAATTTACAGGCAGATTTCATTGTTGGTATTTGATTGAATATTGTATTTGATATATTTTTGAAAGCAGCTTCAAAATCTCTTAAAATGTCTGGCCATCTGCTTGAAACATTTCTTGAGAAATTTCATTCAATATTTATTTATTTCTTGCCTAAAGAAACTATATATTTCTATAGCATGAGATTGATATCTGCTGAAAGCTGAACAAAAAATACAAACATTACAGCTTAATCTTCAAACTAATAATATATTAATACTTGCCGTAAAAAATAATATTAAATACTTGATTAATAAACTAGATAGTAACAATAATTTTAATAGACTTTATTCATTTATACAAATTATTTTAGGGAAAACTCCGCCATAGCCGGTCCCAAGCCCGGTTGAGAAAGGAGGAGGGAAGTGAGACAACCTGATCGGGTCAGAACACCAGACTGTCTCAGGAAGTAGGAGATCACTATCTTTAAAAGATTTTTGAAGTCTCACAGGGTATGCGTAGAGACCTTAAAGAGACAGCCTCTCTACTACGCTAGGAAAGTATGGGCCAATCCCCCATATCTCTGAAATACAAAGATTACAAGTAGCAGAAAGAAGATTACCGGAGCCCTAGTTCTTATAGGGCTAAGACTTGGCGAGGACACGGAACAATTAAGTTCGGAACATGGAATGTAAGAGGGTTAGCCGGAAAAGAGTTAGAGCTCGTCGAATAAATGAAGAAGGCATCAGTGCAAGTAATAGCGTTAGCGGAAACAAAGAAGGGTACAGGTTGTGTAGACATCTAAAGGGCTTCATAATGATATACTCTGGAGTTTCAACAAAAGAGAGAGCTAAAGCAGGAGTAGCGTTCTTGATGCATAAAGATATTACGACAAAAATGAAGAATGGAAGTGTGTGAACGAAAGAATCGCAGTACTAAAGCTTAGCGATACTACGTCAGGGGGCAAGTGGACACTGATAGCAACATATGGACCCAACGAAGATGCATTTGAACTACTACAGAAAGTAGTAGACGAAGAAGATGGAAATGTGATGATTTTAGGAGATCTGAACGGAAGAGTGGGTAACCAAAATGAGGGGCTTGAAAAGGTGTTAGCCCCTATGGAGAATGTATTAGAAACGACAATGGTAAAAGTATTTTACAATTCTGTATGGCCAATGAATTAGCATTGTTAAACACAAGGTTCCCACACAAAATGATACACAAAATCACTCGAGAAGAACGTCTAGAGGAAAAAAATCTATTATAGACTATATCATATGCAAACGAAATTTACTGCCCAGAATAAGAGATACGAGAGTTAAAAGAGGCCCCGAAATAGGAAGTGACCATTATCTATTGGTAGCGAATATAAGTGTTCCTGACCCAAAGAAACAAAGGAAAAGACATAAAAAGAAAGTAACTGAGAAAATTAAATCATTTAAATTGAAAAGTGAAGATGTGCAGAAAGAGTTTGCAAGTAAAGTAGAAGAAGAAAGGAACAAATTAGGAACAAGACAATATACCGATAATCTAGAGGAAGCATGGAAAAACTTTAAGACGGTTGTAATCAACGCTGCAGAGTTGGCGTGTGGAAAAGTGAAGTGTGGTAGAAAGATTAAAAGGACGAGATGGTGGACCCAAGAGGTGAAAGAAAAAGTGAGAAAGAAGAAGGATCTATGGAAGAAATACCTGGAAGAAAGGAATCAAGAAAATCACGAGGCATAAAAAATTCAAAGAAAGAAAGCCAAAGAAAAAGTATTGGAAGCAAAAGGAAAAACTTGAAAAGAATTTGGAGAGTTCATGGAAAAAGAAGCAAAGATGAATCAGAAACTGTTTTATAAGGTACTGAAAAATATGAGAAAGGATAAGGAATGCCCAATTAAGTTCATAAAGGGGAAAGACAGAATGATACTAAGAAAACATGCACAAGATAAATGGAGAGAATACTTTAAAGAATTGTTAAACGGAGCAGATCCAGATGAGCAAAATGAGAGTGGTCAGGAAATAGGAAAACAAAGAACTGGGACACAGGAGGAGGCGCAAGGAGAAGACGATCCAATAGAAAGGAAGAGATGTGGGATGTTCTCGGAAAAATGAAGTTAGGAAAATCGGCAGGACATGACGGGATATCCCCTGAGATGCTTAGACATATGGGAGGTATTGTATTACTTGTGTGGACGAAGGCTAGAGTCCAGTATACAAAATTATCCCTTTCACCACTCGAGTGCGTGCGTGTTTGGTGGTCCTGAAAAGGGCTGGCTACAATTCTGTAGGCACAGCAATGTTCTTAGCCGCAGTAGTGTTCACACGCCACTAGGGTGGCCCTGACCCGGGCCGGTACAAATATGTCGCACGAATCACACGGCGCGTCCCCGGGGGAACCAGGCCGTTGGGTTGGCCCTGAAAAGTGAAGATGTGCAGAAAGAGTTTGCAAGTAAAGTAGAAGAAGAAAGGAACAAGACAATATACCGATAACCTAGAGGAAGCATGGAAAAACTTTAAGACGGTTGTAATCAACGCTGCAGAGTTGGCGTGTGGAAAAGTGAAGTGTGGTAGAAAGATTAAAAGGACGAGATGGTGGACCCAAGAGGTGAAAGAAAAAGTGAGAAAGAAGAAGGATCTATGGAAGAAATACCTGGAAGAAAGGAATCAAGAAAATCACGAGGCATAAAAAATTCAAAGAAAGAAAGCCAAAGAAAAAGTATTGGAAGCAAAAGGAAAAACTTGAAAAGAATTTGGAGAGTTCAATGTTTGCAAAAGTGAATTATGCGCCTGCTCTAATAAGAACACTACGCCAACCCACAGAAAGTGATATGAGATGCCCTGAAAAGGGCCTTTGGGAGCCCCGGCAGTGTGGCCAGCACCCCGATAAACCCCTGTACCAATTAGACCTGTTCCTTGCTCCACCTCGAACTGTGGTGGCGTGAGCGATTCTCTTGCCTCTGTAGCCGGTGTAGTCGTGCTAGTGCGGCTCGGTCTTCAGCACTCTCTTCTCTCTCCAGCGAATGTTTATCAAAAAAAAAGTGATGTATTTATGTTGGTCCGGCCAGTGCAATTCTTGGCTGCTACAGAGATTTCAATCAGTTTGTAAGTAAGGCCAGGCAGTAACCTTCTTGCTATAGTTAGTTGTTTCTTCTTTAAAATTTTTTCCAATACTGTTGCGGACCAGGCCGTTTGTGCGTCTGTGCCGTTTATAAAGCAGAGTCGACCGTGTCGCGCTCTGGCGTTGCGACTGTGCCGCTATCTCTGTGTCAACCAAAGAACTACACTGCCTTCCCTCGTCTTGAAAAAGACTTTTTAAATTTTGGGCTATTTGCCTCTTTTCTTTTTATTTTATTTTTTATTTTTATACAGAACATATATACATATATGAAAAAATACATTTATTTACAAAATCATGTAGCTGTTCAATTATAAGAAGATATAGTTGGGGTTCCAACATGCCTCCGCCCTAATTGAAGCGCTACGTTGTAAAGCGTACTGGCCGCCTGATGGTCCTCGATGGTCTAGTTGACCGTTGTTCGCTTTCCTCATCGTTGGCGGTGGAAGGTTCTTGTGAATCCTGTTGATTCTCCTCTAATAAGTATGCTGGCTTAAGTCGGTCCAACGAAATCCTCTCTTCCCTGCCGGGTAGCTGCAACGTAGCAGTTTTGTCATCCCGTTTAAGCACTAGGTACGGTCCGGAATAAGGTGGTGTCAGTGACTTCCTGTCAACCTCTTCTCGTAAGAACACGTGAGTGCACTTGTCCAGGTCCGGGCTGACAAAACATTTTGCTTGCGTTGGACTGATGGTTCGTGTCCATTCTCGCCGTAACAGTTGCAAACTGGCGTCTGTTAGTTCTTGAGTTCGAGGAGGCATGAATATTTCTCCGGGCAAACGTAGTGGCTGTCCCAAAACTGCCTCTGCTGCGCTGAGCCCGGTTGTTCTTCTTAGAGCCGACCTTAGTCCTAGCAGGACTGTAGGCAAGGTCTTTGTCCATTTGCTGGCCCCTTCCAGCCTTGTTCTTAGTGCGCTTTTCAGAGAACGGTGCCATCTTTCTACCATTCCATTACTTTGTGGGTGGTAAGCCGTGGTTCTCAGATGTGTGATCCCTAGTAGTTGCGCTAGCTGGTTGAAAAGCGTCGACTCGAATTGCCTTCCTCTATCAGTTGTTAGACGGACTGGTACTCCATATCGAGCTATCCAGTGGCGGTAGAAGGCCTCTGCCACAGCGGTAGCTGTGATGCTAGTTAGAGGTATAGCTTCCGGCCAACCAGTCGCTCTGTCGATCATCGTAAGAAGGTATTCTTTCCCGTCCGATGGTGGGAGTGGTCCAACTAAGTCCAGATGAACGTGCTCAAACTTCTTGGACGGCTTGAAGGTTCCAAACGGTGTTGAGGTGTGCCGATTGATCTTGGCCCGTTGACAGGGTATGCAGTGTTTTGCCCAAGTTGCTATGTCTTTTTCCATGTTTGGCCAGAAGAATCTAGCGGTCACCAGCTTCCTTGATGCTCTGATCCCTGGATGGCTAAGGTTGTGCAGATGCTCGTGGATTGGCTTCCTTAATTCACCTGGTACGTATGGCCTGGGTGTTCCCTTTGTAGTCTCGCAGAAAAGACTGTAGTCGGCACCAGGTACTGGAATTAGCTGCAGGCGAAGAGTCTCCCTTTTTTCTTCGGCATCAATTTCTTTGTCCACCTTTTGAGCTTCAGCGAGAATCTGAAAGTTATTCAGTACGGTCACTTCCGCAATCCTAGATAAAGCATCAGCCACGGTGTTGTCTTCTCCCCGCTGGTAGCGTATATCCGTGGTAAATTGAGAGATGTAGTTTAGTTGCCGTAATCTCCGGGGGCACAAGGTCTTGTTGCTCTGTAGCATTGCATACGTTAGCGGCTTGTGGTCAGTGTATATGAAGATGTTCCTCCCTTCAATCATGGGTCTGAAGTAGCGTATTGCTTCATACACTGCCAAAAGCTCTCGGTCATAGGTGCTGTAGTTCTGTTGCGCCTTGTTGAACGCTTTAGAGAAGAATCCCAACGGCTGTAGTGTGTCATCTTCCTGTTGCTGCAGCACTGCTCCCATGCCGATGTTGCTGGCGTCGCAAGCTAATGAAAGCTGATAGTCCGGTGAAGGATGTGCTATGCATGCTGCATTTGCAAGGTCCTCCTTGGTCTTCTCGTAGGCCGCTTCTGCTTCACTTGACCACACTATAGGCGTTTTATCCTTGCGTTTAGCGTGGTGAAGATATTTGTTGAGCTCCCGCTGGGTGGTTGCCGCATTAGGAAGGCACCTCCTGTAGAAGTTTACCATCCCAAGAAATCTCCTTAGCTCATGGATGGTGGCCGGTTTCGGTAGTTCCCGAATAGCGTGCACCTTCTCCTGGAGTGGGCAGATCCCTTCTGGTGATACGATGTACCCCAGGAAGCTGACTATCGGTTGTCCTAGTACGCATTTGTCGGTCCTTAACGTCAGCCCTCGCTCACTTAGACGCTGGAACACTATTTTTAGGTGTTCTTCGTGTTCTCTTTCATCCTTGGATGCAATGAGTATATCATCTACGTAGACGAACACGAAAGGTAGGTCTCTAAAAATGTGGTCCATGTATCGTTGAAATGTCTGGGCTGCGTTCCTTAAACCGAACGTCATCTTGACAAACTCGAATAAGCCAAATGGAGTAATTATAGCCGTCTTCGGGATGTCTTCTTCTGCCACTGGTATATGATGGTACGCCTTATTTATGTCTAAAGCTGAATAAACTTTAGTACCGTATAGCTGGATCGTGAAGTCGTGCAAGTTAGGCACGTTGTAACGGTCAGGCACGGTCTTGCTATTTAGCAGGCGGTAGTCACCGCAAGGGCGCAATGTTCCATCCTTCTTTCCAACCACATGCAGTGGGCTAGCCCATGGGCTCTTAGATGGTCGACAGATACCGTCATTCATCATCTGCTGGAATTCCTCCTTAACAGCTTTATACTTGTCCGGCGGCAATCTTCGCGCATGGCTGTATACTGGAGGTCCTGACGTTTCAATGTGATGAAATATCCCGTTGGTCTTGGGTACCTTATGCGAACCAACCATCGTTAAGGCAGGAAACTGTAGCAGCAATTCCCTGAATGGTACGTGCGGTGGCACAGTTGATAGTTCTTGCAGCTCTACGACTTCTATGGCACCTATAGTCGTGAGCCCTGTAATCTTGTCAATTAGACAGCGCTGGGCCAAATCAACCACCAGATTACTTCCGGCGAGAAAGTCTGCCCCAAGAATGTGCTGTGTGACGCTGGCCACAATGAAGTCCCACACGAACAGTCGGCGTAAGCCAAAATCCAAGCTCCTCCTTTGTTCTCCATAGGTTGGTATTGGAGTGCCGTTAGCCGCATACAGGCTGAATCCTGGATCTCGTTCCCTGGCCTTGTTACAGTTGGGGATGATGGATATCGCCGCGCCAGTGTCCACCAGGTATCTTGTCCCTGTTTTTATGTCAGTTACGAAGAGGCGGCGGAATTTATTAGCGGTAGCGGCTTCCGCCTTCCCGTCTACCGCGTCAAATTTGTTGACGGCTGGCTGGTGTTTCCCCAGTTGCAAGGTTTCTTGCACTTTGTGGCCTTCTCCTGGAACTTATTGTGGTAGTAGCAAGAACCGTTCTTGGAAGCTCCTTGGTCACGGTTGCGAGACCTACTGCTTCCTCGGTTGCCGCACTGAATGGTAGTGGCCAATGTAGAAAATTGCTCGTGCAAATCTTGTATTTGCTTCTCCAGTCGAGCAAGCCTGTCGCCGTTATTATCCATCACAGCGTGAACTGAGGTGTTGGAGTCTACCTCCATTACCTTGTCTGCCACAGTGGCCAACTTGTCTAAGTCCTCCTGCTCTATAGCGGCCAGAATCCCTCTCACTCTCTGCGGTAGTGCTCTCAGCCAAACGGTGCGTAAGACGCCTTCCGACATCGATGTAACAGCTGTGAAGGAGTCATGTCGCCAAGCTGTGTCTGTTCCAGAAGCCTTAGTATCCTTTTTTCCTGGCTTTGACTGTAGATAGATATCAGCTTTTCCTTTATTGATGTGTAAGGCTCTGGGCCAGGTGACTGCACTGAACCGGCTATTTGAGTTAGCACCTGGTATGGTAGCTGACCAACAAGGGCTTGAAATCTTCCAGCCTCGCTCTTGATCTTGTAGGCCCCAAATAAAGCTTCTATCTGAAGGAACCATAATGATGGGTTTTCCTCCCAGAACTGGGGCAACTTGACGAGGCTTACGCCCTCTGTGTCCGGAGCAGGCCCGAGCGGTGTATACTTCGCTTCAGTCACCAATTATTGTATTACTTGTGTGGACGAAGGCTAGAGTCCAGTATACAAAATTATTCTTTTCACCACTCGAGTGCGTGCGTGTTTGGTGGTCCTGAAAAGGGCTGGCTACAATTATGTAGGCACAGCAATGTTCTTAGCCGCAGTAGTGTTCACACGTCACTAGGTGGCCCTGAACAGGGCCGGCTACAAATATGTCGGCACAGAATCACTAACGGCGCGCCCCGTGGGGAAACCAGACAGTTGGGGTGGCCCTGAAAAGGGCCGACCTCAATGTTTGCAAAAGTGAATTATGCGCCTGCTCTAATAAGAACACTACGCCAACCCACAGAAAGTGATATGAGATGCCCTGAAAAGGGCCGTGAGCTTGTAACAGGCAACCGGCTTTGGGAGCCCCGGCAGTATGGCCAGCACCCCGATAAACCCCTGTACCAATTAGACCTGTTCCTTGCTCCACCTCGAACTGTGGTGGCGTGAGCGATTCTCTTGCCTCTGTAGCCGGTGTAGTCGTGCTAGTGCGGCTCGGTCTTCAGCACTCCCTTCTCTCTCCAGCGAATGTTTATCAAAAAAAGTGATGTATTTATGTTGGTCCGGCCAGTGCAATTCTTGGCTGCTACAGAGATTTCAATCAGTTTGTAAGTAAGGCCAGGCAGTAATCTTCTTGCTAGAGTTAGTTGTTTCTTCTTTAAAATTTTTTCCAAGACTGTTGCGGACCCGGCCGTCTGTGCCGTTTATAAAGCAGAGTCGACCGTGTCGCGCTCTGGCGTTGCGACTGTGCCGCTATCTCTGTGTCAACCAAAGAACTACACTGCCTTCCCTCGTCTTGAAAAAGACTTTTTAAATTTTGGGCTATTTGCCTCTTTTCTTTTTATTTTATTTTTTATTTTTATACAGAACATATATACATATATAAAAAAATACATTTATTTACAAAATCATATAGCTGTTCAATTATAAGAAGATATAGTTGGGATTCCAACAGTCTAGATTTGACATCCCTAAATTTATTTAGTCTACTGCCGCGATTTAGGAAAAAGAAATCTGGTATAAAACAATCATCCTTCATTCCTTTATTGTATAATTCATTTGCAAATAAACGGTTAGTGGACATGTATAATAAAGGAGGTGAGAATTATACTATTTACCTAAATAAGAGTGCATTGTACAATAGCAAGTTCTCTATCAGTCCAGTAGCAATACTTGTGACGGCAATTTGCAGGACAATTTAAGCCTCGGGTGCACCCTTCACAATTATTTGGAAGAATATTTCAAATCGGTATTAAATAAATGAATACATGTAACTTAATAAGGGAGAAAATAACCTAATTAATTTTAGAGTCACAATTAGCCCCTTTAACAAATAATTAAATAATTAATTAAAGACAAAAAAGATAGAGCTAAGGAACGAAAAAGGTAAAATTATTCTATTTTCTAGCTGCCTTAAGAATGTAATTGTTATAGATGAAGTTTATACTAAAAAATAGTACTGTATTCTTATAAGACAAACAACAAAATTCAAATTTAACATTTTAGTTGAAATAAAAAAAGAAAAATAGTTAAAAACGAATAAAAATTAACGTTTCTGAATTCACCGCCAGGTAACAGCACTTACTTAATCTAGTATTTGTAGTAGTTCAAATAATTGCCGCTAGAGAGCATAAGCTTCTAGATAATCAGAATTGTAGTTCCAACATTTGCCACCCCGATCACAGCGCCATCCTCTGATGTAAAAAAATTTAAAATGCGTCTTTCGGAAGGGAATTTGTAGTAGTTCCAATCATTGCCGCTAGAAAGCATAAGCTTCTAGATATACAGAATTGTAGTTCCCAAATTCGCCACCCGATCACAGCGCCATCCTCTGATGTAAAAAAATTTAAAATGCGTCTTTCGGAAGGGAATTTGTAGTAGTTCCAATCATTGCCGCTAGAAAGCATAAGCTTCTAGATATACAGAATTATAGTTCCCAAATTCGCCACCCGATCACAGCGCCATCCTCTGATGTAAAAAATTTAAAATGCGTCTTTCGGAAGAGACATAAAGTGGTTAGCGTAATGGACTCCCAAAAAAATCATTGGAAGTAGCGACACCTAGTGGCAAACTATAGAACCATAAATAAAATTGATTTCTCAGTAGGTGTTGTTATCTGGTGGCCGTATTTATAACTAAAAATATACTTATTTTAATTACTTAATTAGAAAAATAAAATCTGGTGTTGAACACTCACTCAAGTTTTCAAAATTGCAAACGACAAACTTTATAGTTTATATTTAATAAAATAACTTTGTAGCTTTATATTTAATAAAATTCGTCGGTGTTTTTATGGAGAAAATCACAAAAACTGAAAAAATTACATAGATGTACGTTACATTGAAAAAAAAAAAGCTTACACTTCATTTTTAAAACTAGAAATAAATGAATGTATTAATTATATTAATATATATTAATTAAATTCAAATATTTATCTTTTTTCTACATTAAACATCTTTCGCAAGCTATTAAGATAATTCTTGGCATATTATTTGCCAAGATATTTTTCTGGAATAATGCTCGATATGATATTTTTCCCTCCTTTCTTTTTCATGAGAGAGTTCAGATTTTTTACATTTGTTTTTCAGCTGGAAGCTGTACAGGGCTGCAAATATTAATATTATCGTATGTAATAACTTAGATATAATGTTAAAATGAGAAATTTAAGACTATTGAAGGATAGATTCAAATAGCAATCCATCCTGTATAATCATTATTTGTATAAGCATTTATTTGTACCAACATACAGTTCAAGAACTTTTATTTAAATCTTGTCAATAAAATTTACGGGCTAATTTCATTTGTTGGTATTTGATTGAATGTTGTATTTGATATATTTTTGAAAGCAGCTTCAAAATCTCTTGAAATGGCTGGTCCAATTGCTTGAAACATTTCTTAAGAAATTTCATTCAATATTTATTTATTTATTCCCTAAAGAAACTATACATTTCTATAGCAAGAGATTGACCTCTGCTGAAAGCTGAACAAAAAATACAAACGTTACAAGAAGAAACATTACAGCTTAATCTTCAAAGTAATAAAATAATACTTGATTAATATAATACTTGATTAATAAAGTAGATAGTAACAATGATTTAAAAAGACTTTATTCATTTAGACAAATATTTTAGGGAAGGAGTTTGAGGGATCTCCTCGTAGGTATTAAATAATACCACCTTTACAAAGCTATGTATATCTTTCCTCCAAAGCCTCAGAGATAAAATAAAATAAGTGGTCTAACTTTTCTTTATTTTCTATATCTAGTAAGTTAGCAAAAACATAAGAACTGTGTGAAGGTAAATAGCTATTTAACAACCTCCTTCTCAAACATTTATAATAAGGGCATTCCAAAATAAAGTGCATAATATTATCATTTTTTTCCCACCGCACAAGTAAAGCAACTCTTTCAGAATCAAATGGGCTATTCCATTATGAAAAATTTGGAGTGACGATCACTAGCTACTCCAATTTGAGCTATCAATCTGGTTTTAATGATATTGCACCTAATATTTACATATGAACTACCATTAGCCAAGGGACATATCAATCTATAGTGGATATTATATGAAGAGTTGATTACTTCATTGATTTAGTTTAGAGAAAGATTTTTTAAGTTATTAGAGACCACGACCGCATGCTGCGCCTCTCAGATGTCCTGCGCTCCTATAGAATAAAGCATTTCTCTCACAAAAGCCACCCAGTTAAAAGGAATGTCAGAACCATCCAAAAGCTTCACAATTCTTCTATAGCACATCTTCAGAGGGTGAGCTGCCTTTCACTTGCCCATCATTCAACTTCCAGCGAACGAAACTATTGAGGATTTGTCGTGGCAGATTTAAGACCAACTTTAAGAATTTCAATGGGACACGATCGACTATAGTGAAGTAGTTCAAGGCCAATTTTTTAACGATCCCAAATTTCTGATCGGTAGGGTAGTGTATATATTCTTAAGAGGCGGCAATTTGTCTTCTTGTTCGGGGCGACGTAACCGCTAGAGCGGGCGCTGACCTCTGGAGTTGTTGGGTCCCTGACATAAATTTTTTCTTTGAGATATCCCCAAAGAAAAAATTCAAGAGGTTTTAAATCTGGCGATCTGACGAGGCGAAAAATGAATGAGATGTTCAGTAGCCGCTGGATCGGGACAAGGGACCGGTAAGCTGGCCTTCCAGATCGCCAGATTCAACCTCTCTTGAATTTTTTTCTTTAGGGATAACTCAAAGAAAGGCGGCAATAAAATCAAACAACATTAACACCATCATATACTAGAGTGCAAATACCATTTCTCAGACATAAAGCAACTGCACAAAGTCTGCTTTAAACAAAAAAAAACTGGATTAAATTAAAAATGTATTAAAAAAAAATTATAAAAAATTAATGCAATTATTATAAGCCTAAAAAGAAAACATTAATTCAAATTTGCATAAAAAAAGAACTTGTGGGGTAGCTAGAGCGGACGCCTACAAATTTTCCTTATTTTTTCAGCAATTGATTAAACTTAATAAGTAATAATAATAAAAAATAATTGCAATTATTTTTGGAAAGTTTGGGAAAATAAAAAGACTTGATAGACAAAGTAAAATTGACAAAAATTAGAACTAGTATAAAGACATAATACTTAGAATCTAGATGAACTAAAGATATAAATTATGTAAGAAATTATAAGTGTGTAGCAAATTTGAAAAACGCAGCAAAATGATTTTACTTTCCCCGGTTGATAGAGACATCTAGTGGCGATTTGTGTCAACCTTAAGAAATGCATGCCTGGTAAGATGTGACACTTAGTGGAGACATTTATAACTATAAATAAAATTGTGTTCATGGTAGTTTTGTGAATTTTTGTACTAACAAGAGTTAGTCTACACAAGAGTGTAGATTTTATTTAAATATCGTAATTACCTTCATTGAAATGTTATAAGGAGTATGGTTTTTTAGAGTTAAAAATCAGGAGAATAGTCTCTAATTTTTTCTTAGTATACATTAAACAAATGCCTTATAACGATTTATTAAAGATAGGTTTTAACTCTAAAACAATGGACGTTTCGGTCTAATGAGGCCATACACAGCAGTACTAGAAATAGTAATTACATTCCAACTTGTAATAAAGTTATATTATAAATGTATTACTATTTTTAACGCTGCTGAAGGTCTCCTTATTAGTCCGAAAAACCCAATTTTTAGTGGTAATACCAGGAGAAATAGTCATTAAATTGTTCTTAGTATTATTATTACTATTATATTGTCCTCATTAATGCATAACACCAAAATTATTTATGTATGTAAATTGAATTTTAATTCAATTAGGAAGATGGTAGCACTCTATGTCTATTAAAAGATGGAAAATTTGTCTGATTTGAAAAGATATGTTGCATCAGGTTTGAGTGTACAAATAGTGCCACTTAAATTGTGATTTTTTTTTTTGTTTGTTATTTGATTTATATACAGGGGCGGCTCTAGCTCGTGTAGCGCCCGTGTACAATGAAACCCTGGCGCCCCCTAGGCCTGACCCACCCCCTGCGGGTATAACTATTAACTTTGCCGTCGTAACAAGAAAGTTTTTTCATATTTCAACAAGCTATTTTATAAGTAGGTATAGCTTACAGTATGGTATTAGTTACGGCCTTTCTTCTTATGACGGCAGAATAACACTCATTGTTTTTATGCCTGTAGCACATCTCTGTTGCGAAACTAAGCGGCGTACCGCGATAGTTCATGTTTCGTCTTGTGTTTTAAGTTTTATGGACAGCGAAATAGGAGCGAAATGTATCGAATTTCTGTTTCGCTGCCCATAGAACGCGCTGGCTGGCCGCTTCTGTCATATCATTGTTGTACCATGATGGTCCAAGACGATGCTCTTAGCTGTCTCAGGGAGCGCCGCGGCGCCCCCTGAGACGGCGGCGCCCGTGTGCATTGCACACCCTGCACTATAGGTTAAGCCGCCCCTGTTTATATAAACAAATAAGTTTACCATATCTATTATGGGTGTTAAGAAAATAATTTCCAATATGTTTCTCATGATGGATTTCATTCTATTTACTCTTTGATTCTTAAAATCTTTTTGAAACAACAAGTTTTAAAATAAGATATTAGATAGTACATTTGTTTTTTTTCTTTTTTTTTTTATCTGTTTGAACTTATTTTTTATGGACAAACCAAGTAACGGGTATAAAAACTGTTATTTATATGGATATACCAAAACTAGTTTAATATCAAATTTAATTTAAAGTTTGGTTAATGCAGCTTCAAACTTCAGTTACCATTAATAATATGTGGAAAATTAGAGACTTTTAAGTTTTCTGTGTTGTGACCTCATTTGTCTGGAGTAAACCTCTGATAGAATTGATTAACTGCTTCATTTTACCCAACACGAAAAATTAAAGTTAGCTGTAGTAGTAATTTTGTAGGTGGTGACACCTTTCAGCCAAATTGTGTATTATATACAACTTTTTTTATTTTATTAGCTTTTAAAGTTTATTCTATTGACATTTCGGACAGCTTGAGTGTTCTTCCTCAAGATCTACATAAGAAAAAAAAAAGGACAGAACAATATTGTTTATTATTATCAGAGGCATTTTCCGTGGTAGCCTGCTTCATTTTGTAGTCATCGACCGGTTTCGGGGCGTTCGCCCATCTTCAGGATGCGTTTTTCAGACAGTGTGATAACACAGGCTTGCACAGAGCAAATTCAGTTGACACACTCCTTTGTTCTGTGCAAGTCTGTGCTTGCACACTGTCTGAAAAACGCATCCTGAAGATGGGCGAACGCCCGAAACCGGTCGATGACCACAAAATGAAGCAGGCTACCACGCAAAATGTCTCTGATGCGTAGTATACGAAGTTTAAAGAAAATCGTTGGAGCCGCTTCCAAGAAGGTTGCTAAAAAACTGGAAAACCGGTTCGCACATCCGGTTGATGGAAACCTTTGTGTCAGATGTGATGGTAAGTACCTAAACGGAATAACAAGTTTGAAGTTCTAGAAATTTTTTTCCTTTTTTGAAATATTTTGTCCACAAACACACACCATAGATGGCAGAAGAGTTCACTCACGCCATATTCTTTCCGAACATAAAATCGAGAAGGAGATCATCGCTGAAAATGCATTTTAAACTATTGCAAGTAATTTCAGGACAAGGCAGATCTATATCTTCATTGTTTTGGACAGACTTCTGGCACCATATTGTCTACAACTGCTCTATTTTCGAAAGAGAATGAGGTCGGCTTATTGATTTCTGGCTCTTGTTCTGGCATTCTTTCTGGCTTTTATTGGACATCAGTTAAAGCTCAGCTATGGATTGACCTACTGAATACTACCAGGGTTTCATATTTAACCTTATTTAAAGAAATTACATTGCTGATTTTAACTTGATACAATTTAAGATATAAAATTTATCAGTTAATAATTATTTAATATTTACAGACTTTGTTTTTGAAAATTATGGAGCATGCAGAAATTGAGGGATTTAAAAAACCACACACACACACACACACACAAACTTTTGCTAAAAATATTTTTTTCATTACTCAAGGTATCTTAAAACATGATATGATCATAATACTTCCTGTTTTACTAAGAATAAGAGAAATTAATAATAGCAATGTGAAATATAATAATTACGACTTATAAAAGTATTTACCTCAAAAATTAGGTAGCTTGGAGTTATTGAATAATTCGTTTAACTTGTACATTCGTTCTTTTTCTAAAAAAAAAAAGACGAAATTAAACATTGAATTAGTAACTAGGTTAAATTTCTAAATAAGTACCAGGTTTGACATGAAAATTACACTTCCAATTTCTTTGTTTATTGTTTCAAATAGTTAACATTCATTTCGTTTGATAGTTAAAAAAACATTCCAGAAACATGTTTTCAAAAATCAAATAAAATTAATGCAAAAACCTTGAATAATAAGGCAAAAGAATTAAAATCTTTAACAGAATAATTAAAATTCAAAAATCATTTGATATCAAAGAATTTCATAAGAGAGAAGTATTTTTGAAATCGGTCAGCTAATTCATTACTTATTACTTACTATTGTTTTCTTCCAGATTTATAGTTTAAACTCACCTGTTTGGTCAATTGTAGTTACACTTTTGTAAACTGCAAAAGCTCACTCAACGATCACAGTGGGTGGGAAAAACATGGGACAAAAAAAAAAAGAAAATAATGTAGCCCATCTTTTAGTGATCCCTTATTTGCGCGTATACAAAAGAAAGTCGGTCCTGTACAAGCTTGTCAAAGAAAGCCAAGTCAAATTGGTACGCACTGTATACGATATATACATACCTATTTATATACTAGTGAAGTATTGAGTGCAATGTTGGCGGTATTTTCTACTTTGATCTCTGCCTGTTACCACTTTTACCACTCATTGACTAATATTCTTTAAAAGTCGAAACCGACCACACACCGGTTGTGATCCTTTTCTACTCAATGTAACTTTTTATCAATACCGTTGTGACAGGCGATTTTTGTAATGAAAGATTTTTGTATTCAATAAAGAAGGTAGAAGAATACCTTTGATTATTGTACGCATTTTTTTCTTTCTTAGTTTTGGAATGACCAAATTTACACATGTTTGCTTAGGTAGAGAGGCTGAAGGATGCCGATGGGGCCCCCTACGCAAATGTTTTTTCTGCACGGGCCCCTATTGAAAAATTAATCTATATTCAAACTGCTAAATTAATATTTATAATTTTGTAATTATATTATTAACTTCTATAATGATTCATAATGATATTTTATCAATATAATCATTATTATTTAACATGTATATACCGTGAAGAACGTTTAACACGAAAACGCTTAATATGAAAAAACGGTTAACACGAAATGGTACTGCGGTTCCGAAAAAAATACTATGTAATTTCTTACATTTTTTTCTTTTAACACGATAAGATTTCACTGCTCGGACGAACAAAATATATCCATTTTCTGCAGCAACATATTCACGCAGATTTTTTGGCTTACTTTATTTCGTAAGATGGAACAAAATAAACAATGGCTACCACTGTTGCTAGGTTTCAGCTTGTCTTTGAGTAGGTAAAAGCACCGCTATTGTCAAAACATTTTATTAGTTTTAGAATTCGGTGAATTTTGTGTTAAAATCAGTGAATTTTGCGGTTTTTTTTGGTAATTTTAATAGATATAAGTATTTTTTTACTTTCTCTTTCTCCTAAGTAAGAGGAAGTATTGTAATCGTGTCAAATTTTCGATATCGAGTTTTCACCGGAAATATCCGTTTTGATGTCTCCTGAGTCCATAAAAGTGGTTTTTAGCAAACGGTCTGTGTGTGTGTGTGTGTGTGTGTGTGTGTGTATGTATGTATGTATGTGAACAGCATAGCTCAAAAACGAAAAGTCGTAGAAAGGTGACACGTGATATTCCGTTTAGGTATCACCATGGGATCTGACTGTACGTTATCTGACAAAATTCCTCAACCGGAAGTACCACTTTACTGGTTGGATTTTTTACTTTTTTGCGATTTTCTCTAAAATGGCTCCGACGATTTTCTTTAAACTTATTACATCAACCACACATACAAAGAGCTACAACTTTTATTTGAAACATTTCTCCAGGAAAATGTATTTAAGGGCACTTTTGGGGGGAGAGGTGGGGTTAGGTTACATCTAAAGTGCTATTTCAGTTTATTATATAATTCTGTCATCTAAATAATGTTGATTAGAATTAAATATGTTGTTGAAATTCCGAGTTTGAAAAACATCGGATAACCGGAAGTGCGTTTACTTTACCACTTTACCAAATGATTTTTTTTCTCTTTTTCGCAAATTTCTCAAAAATGGCTCCGACGATTTTCTTGAAACTTGGTATATAAACTAAACATGCAAAGCTCTACAACTTTTATTTTAAACATTTCTCTGGGAAAATTTATTTAAGGGCACTTTTAAGGGAGGGGTGGGGTTATATTTTTCTCTGTGCTATCACAGTTAATTATACAATTCTATCATCCAAACAAAATTAATTAGAAATAAATACTTGGCCAAAATTCCGAGTTACAAGAAAATTAGTAAACCGGAAGTGCGCTTTTACTGAACAGTTTTTTCAGTTTTCGACGAATCTCATTAAATTTGGTACACAAACTATAAAAGCTTCAATTATAATTTGGGGAACTCGAGTAAGAGAAAGTTGTGTGAGTGTTTCACACCAGATTTTTTACGTGTAGAATAGCAGAAAAATCTGGATGAAAACAAACCGCTAATTTATTGTTTAACACGAAATTCTTTTAACACAAAAAAATATTTTGGTGCCCTCAGTTTCGTGTTAAACGTTTTTTCACTGTACTTACTTTTACTGGCGTTACCCTGCGTTGGCTTGCCATCAAGTCTCTCAAAATACCCTATCCACCCAATCCCAGCATCTTTCCATCCATCATTTCCTCAATCTCCCCAACCCATCTTCTTGACGGTTAGCTCTCCTTCTTTTTCACATAGGGATCTACTTTCGATCCATCAAGGCATTTTTTCTAAGATGTCCATAACATGCTATCCTTCTTTTAATCTTGTCTTCCTTATATCTACGTTTCTAATTTTATCCATACTGGTCTTTCACAAAAAAACTCCTCCATTCTGGTCAGTACCTCTTCCGGACTCAACTCTACTACCTTCACCTTCACGCAGGCTCTTTGAGAGAAGTGGTCCATGTTTCAGCCCCATAAGCGAGTACAAATCCTCGTCTTCATTCCCTTCTAAAACCCTGTATTCAGTTTTGTTGGAATTTATCCTCATCCACCAACCAGTGCGTGTAGAAATTCTTCAACTTCCTCATCATTATCTCATAATCCTCATAATACACACTTGGTCGTCCGCTGAAAAATATTGTGAAATTTAATATGTACATAAAATAAGAAAATAAAATCAACTGATTAATATATTGTGTATCAAAGAAATTTCGATGATGATATATTATTACATTCGCAACAAAATATGCTTATACAAATTATTTCAGACCTCCCTTTTTACCCTGAATAATTTGCCCCTCCCCCTCCCCCGTATAATATAAAATAAAAAGATAGACAAAAGTAAACCCCTATACACGGGAATTTAACTCACAATTTGCTTATCGATGTTATCCGAAGATTTGCGGCATATACCGATGATGATCGAACTTATTATTAAGTTATATTGTTATTAAGTCTATATGAAATTTTTGGACTGAACTGTCATGTAATTATGCTGTTATTAAAGCGATAACGCTTTGGATACTGTTTCTTTTCCCCACTTCTTTTCTGCTATAGTTGCTTTAAAATCTAAATATAAAAACAAACTTCAAATGGAAAGGGAGCACATAGTGACTACGTCGAATATAAAACCAAAACTGGACATGCTGTGTAACTCCAGTCCAGGCACATTTTATTCATTAGATCTGTGTCGTAGAAATGTTTTATTTTAATGCTTTGTTTTAATTATATTTTAAATTAATAAAAAAATATATTTAATGGCAGTGTCTTCATCGTTTATTTGACGCCCCCTTTGTAAAGTTATGGTGCCTCCCCTAGGGGGCGAGCCCAACAGTTTGAGAATCTCTGCTCTGAACATACTGAAGTCATAAGTTTTTGAAAGGAGTCATATTACGTGGAAAAAGAAATACATTGTTAAACTTTTAAATGTGGCGCCTAATATCGGCTGTTTACTCATGAAATAATAAACTCCAAGTTGGGAAACTAAAGAGGACATTTATCAAAAATATTTAATTTTAGTCGCGCCTAAATTATATTGTCATCAGTTTAAACAGATAAAAACGATATTTGGAAGAATGATTGCCATTATATTTTCGATAAATATGAAGCTATAACATTATCTGCGATAAGTACATTTAGTTTTAACTTTTCAGATGAAATACGCTTAGCTACTTCCGAATCATCAACAATTTTTTGTTAAAAGTTTCTTTGTGCAAGCTTCAGAGTTAAAACTAAAATGATGTTTTAATCTAAGAAAAAAAAAGCTAAAGTTCCTTCATCAGCTGATGATACTTTGGAATCCAGAGGTGGATATTTTTTTGGTAAAAAAAGATCACATATACAGATGAAATTCACATATTACAAGATGTGCATATTCGTTTTGAATTTGGTGATGGTTTAAAACATTTAAATTTAGTTCGTAGTACTTCAGTAAACAAACACTTCCGTTTACTCATTACAGAGCAAATTAAAAAAAAAAATCAGAGCAATTAACTCAAATTAATAATAATATTGCTATTATTATCACTTAAAACTTATTACTTTTTTATTTACACGTCAGATTAACGTTTGTTGTTGCAATTTAAAGAGGAAGTGAATAAGAACAGGATCAACAAAAACCATAAACATTACCAGAACGGCGGCTGGAAGCCAACTAGACAATGAATCATATAAAAATTAAATAGTCGTGTGATATATGTACAGATAGATAAGTAGAGCTAGTAAAACAAAACGAATGAAATTATTGACGATCGCGCCTATTTCGGAATTTATTTGTATGCACCTAAGTTTTGTATAACAAAATAATTAAAAAGTCGGCTAAATCAAAAAAGAGAACATTCTGAGCATATTTGGGAAAAATAAAGTGAACCAAAAAGAATTTTGCCATGAAAGAGACCTTAAGAAACCGTATTTTATTAATATACACCATTTCATCGAAATACAAACTAATACAAAGAAATATAAATAATAGTTTAAGTTTGGCCGTTCTTAATGAAACAAACAAAATGGTTGTCTTTTCTTTTTTTTTTTAAAGTTATGACATTTTACTTTCTCTTACTCCTAGTAAGAGGAAGTATTGTAATCGTGTCAAATTTTCGATATTGAGTTTTCACCGGAAATATCCGTTTTGGGGTCCCCTGAGTCCAAAAAAGTGGAGTTAGGTCTCGTGTTTCAACCAGTCAACACGTATGTTATGTGCTCTGTAATTTTTGTGATCATATTAACTGAATAACAGTGATTAGATAAATTTTTTCTCACAGTGATAAACAGCAAGACTTTCTTAACATTTGTGAACACATATTTTATGTATTTTTTTCCAAGTAAGTTTGAAAAATTAAATAATTAACTCGTATCTTTAATACGACTTTTGTAGTTCAGATTTTATACGCCAGAGTGTTTGAGAAACATACCAGATTTGACTAGTTTGGTAACCATAGAAACTCCATAAATTTTAATAAACATTGTTTATAAACGAGCCCACACGCTTCTACTGAATCTAAAGAATAATTTTTATTTTATTTTCTATTTTCTTTTTTATCATCATTATTTTTTATTTTTTGGCTGGAGAAAATCTATTTCTGATACTGTGTAACGTATTTATTTTTTTTTTTATATTCTTTTATGCCTCCAAAGAAATGCAAAGAGTTTTCAAGTCCCAAAGTATTGAATTCTGACTCTGGTAGGCGTAAGCGTGCTAGAATTTCGCCTGAATCTCTGAATATTAGTAAAAAAAAGAACTTGGAAAAAATGGATAATTCTAATACTTCAAGTGAACTAAGAATAAACCAAATAAGGGAAATATTATCTGATTTATTGGACAGTAAGTTGGCATCTGTAGCTAGTAAACAAGACATACAAGAGCTAAGAGAGGCTTATAATTCTATGAAGGAGGAAAATGTACAATTAAAGTGTGAATTGGCACAACTAAGAGAAGTTAATTTGAAGAATGAAAAGTTATTAGAAACTCTCGATAACAAGTTAAGTCGTCAAAATCTAATATTTAGGGGAGTTTTAAAGCACTCATCCAGTGGGAAATTCAAGAGATACTTTGAAATAATTCCAGAATTCTGTAGAGAAATACTTAAAGTTGAAATTAAGGAGGATAAAATTCAAGCTATTCCATTGGGCTTAAAGGATAACCCCCAACTCACCATTGTTAGTATCATTTACGTGTTTTGAAGATAAGTTGTCAGTACTGAGAACAGTCGGAATTCTAAAAAAACACTGGTTTCGTGTTTCAAGAAGGGCTTGGCTGCATGTACAAGAAGGAACAGAACTAAACTTATTCTAGTTCTTAAAGAATTACTTAGATTAAATGACCAGCTGAAGACATCATTAAGATTTGATGGTTTAACTATGGAGGATATTAAGTTTACCTGGCGTTGCATGAAAGGATTATGTCACGAAAATAATGGTGGTGTGTTGAAACTACATGATTGGCTGGAGTCGATTTGAAGGAATTTATTTCTTTACTACTGAAAAACTCTCTTCCCAGGGACTATTTCCAGAGGCTTCGCTCACTACCTGCCCAGTTATCAGTTTCATCCAAACCCTCTGCTCAATTCTGATAAAGGTCTGTCTGCAGGAAACTAACCTCGGTACATCATGGGAATTCTTTTTCTGGATTTAGGTAGATTCTAACGGGTGAATTGGCTGTTCAGTCACGCCACCGCGACACCCCAAGGATCTATTGTAGCACTTTTCTGGATTTAAGTTTTTGTTATATAATATTGCAGGTTTGAGAAGTAAAGTTTTTAATAATTTTTTTCTTGATTTTGTTTTTGAGTAAGACATTTTTTTTCTTTATGAAACTTTTATCCTAAGGTACCGCAAGGTTCAGTAGTACCGCAAGGTTCAGTGTTGGGACCGCTTCTATTTCTGATCAACTACAGTGAGGTCAACAGATGTTACTCTGAAAGACTTCTGTTATATGCGGATGATACCACTCTCATCACAAGAGGTAAAGATCTGGAAGAAGTTATTACAAGGTCCAGTAAGAGTCTTATTCAACTAGAAAAATGGCTACAAGTAAATGAATTGATTTTAAATAAAGAAAAAACATGCAGGAAAGTTTTTACAGTAAGTCAAAAAGAAACAGACTCACCTGCGAAGTTTCTGGGAATAACGGTAGATGCTAATCTCTCTTGGAAAAGCCATATATACAACCTCAGCAAGCAATTGGCCACAGTAATTTTCCTGATTAGAAGACTCAGGGAGGTAGTCTCAATTGAGGTATTAAAAACTGCTTATTTCGGCTTGTTTCACTCTCGGATGGCTTATGGAATTGAGCTTTGGGGTGCCGCATCTGAAGCCAAGGTGATTTTCAAGCTCCAAAAGAGAGCAATAAGAACAATGTTAAAGAAAAAAGCTCGAGACAGTTGTAGAAAACTCTTTGGAGAGCTGAATATTATGACACTATCCTCTCTGTTCATATACAGACATGCACTGAAACAGAAACAAGAAACAAACAAGGATTTCAGGAGCAAACAATATAACTACAACATTCGTAATAATTGTGATATAAACATACCTAAAACCAGGTTGGTCAAGACAGAATGTAGTCCGAAAGTAATCTCTGGAAGAATCTACAACCATATTCCAAGAGAAATTAGAGAACTGAGTGATCCAACATTCAAAAAAAAGCTGAATGGTTTTCTTATGAAAAGCACATTTTATAATTTGGATGAATATTTCCAAGAAAATTACAGTGTAGAACGATTTAAATGAACAGATACACTTAAACTGAACATAGAACTAATAAAATGTAAAAGATTATAAAGATATGTCTATATAAATAAGTATAAAGGTCGCACACAGCCAATATCTATGACAATAAGTTATAATGAATTAGTTTGTTTATAATGACGAGCCTCTTATATTTTGTAAATATGTACAGGCAAATAAACAAATAAATAAATAAATAAAATAAATAAATAAATATATTAAAGGACAAATTTGCACTTTTTTCAAATTATTTTTCTGGTTACAAGTTGTTCTGGATACCAGCCACTAAAGTTTCTAAATTTGGATGCGTTTTCTACACTATGATTGGTCAATTATTTATAGTTAATTATTATTTGTCTGAAAAAAAAAAACTAGTTAAGAATTTTTTTTTTTTATTAATTTTTCCTTCGTAGGTATTTTATAAATTATCAAATTGTGCAATAACATTTTTTTTTAATAAAAAAATATACAAAAAATTCAAATTAGTTCTAACATAATATTTAATATTTTGTAAAATTAATGTAAGGTACACAGGAAAAATACAAAATTTTCATTCCATTGTTGTAAAAGAAAGCGAAAGAAAATTAGACAGAAATGCAAGATCCGCCATTTTGTATTTCTGCCGTTTATACTAATGGAACCAAATAAAATTGATGTTAAACAGCCATAAAAATATTTCTCCAATAAAAATTCATAATATTCAGTTGAAAAATTTTGGTTAGACCTGGAGTTTTTAGCTATTCATTATATTGTCCTTAATTTTATATAGGTGGCGCAGTCCACAAATTATTGAAAGAATATCAATGTAAACAATATTTTTATGTTTGGCCGTTGTTAATTAAAAAAAGCTAAAAAATTAGTTGGCTGGGGGCCAAAGTAGAAACTTTTTATTCGAAAGTTTTATTCGACGTTTCTGTCAGCTTTGGTGTCCTTCCTCAGGAACTGTTAAGGAAGAAAGGAGGAGAGTTAACTGAAACATTAAGGGTGCCCAAAACGTCGAATAAACTTTTTAAAAAATAAAAAGTTTCTTCTTTAGCCAGAGCCAATTAATTTTTTTAGCTTATTGAAAGAATACTATAAAGTTGATATTCTATGTATGGGATAATTCAATCAAAACCTACTTTTCTTGCAACACATAAAAAACGGAATCGAACTAATAATTAGTGCAATTAAACAAATTGTAATAAGAAGAAGTGTTATAGATTAGGATTCGAAAATCTAGAGACTAAGTAACTATGTAAATTTTTTTTTTTTTAAGGCGTCTCAACATCTGTGGTCATTTGCGCCCGGAGCCTTCTCAGTGCACTCCCGTTACAGACAACACTGTCCATCACCGGACTGTAGGGGCTCCTAGGAAGAGAAAATCTAAGGGCAGCACGACTGGATTCGAACCCGTGATCTCCGCGTTGCTAGTCCAGCGCGCTACCACCGAGCTAATCCCTTCCCTCTATGTAAATTGGAGGAAGAGATAGTCATATGAGTGTTTCACAACAGATTTTTTTTATTTTTTAAACAGCTGATCCAGTTAGATATTCTAACTATATATGTTTATAGGATTGATTTTGAAAATTGATTTCAAGGATTTGCGGAAAGAAGCTCTAAGTTAAATTTATCTGTAAACTACTATTTCCATATAATTAGGTTCAACGACCTTTAACATATCAAAGACTGTTACATAAAGTAATAAAATTCATAAATCCAAGAAAATTTGGCAGTTAAGAATTGTGCACATTCAGTAAGAGAATGCTATCGTAATTCCCTCATGATTCTATGATGTGTTTCTTCTTTCTGAGCTGGCTTCTTCTTCTGAGCTAGTCCAGTGCTTTTGCTGATATAGATAGGCTGTATAGTTGTAAAGAAATTCTTAAATAATTGTATAAAAAGTGTAGCTGTTATGTACAAAACTGCCTACTGTTACTTATGGATTGCCATGCGGAGGCCACGTAATGATTCTGTAGACCCTGACCCTAAGAACTGCCCGCTAACATTATCAAAGAACTTAGTAAATCTTACTTTCTATACAAAGCTTAATAACAGATTATATTTTTTTACTATTGCATCATTATATTACAAACATTAATAAATAATGATAAAAGAAGAAAAAACAATTTAAATGAAAGAAAAGTATGGTTGCGATGTAATTAATCTTTAAATTAGGTAATACTTTTCAGTAAAATATAAGTAGGTAAGGAATACTTTGTTGCTTGAGGGCCACCAAAGTAGTAAGCCCCCTAGCGACTTATCATTTCTACTAATATAAATAGCTGTAAGCAAAGTAACTGACGAAGTTATATTAGAAATATTTATATATATATTTAGTTACGCTTATTCTAGTAAATTTTTTAAGTAAAAATATTGTGCCATGATTATGTATAATATAATTTTGTTAAATTTATATAATAAATAATTGAGAATATTCTAATTTTATTGGTGATTTCTAAGGATTATAGAATACGGTGAAACGATGATATAATTAGGCCATATTTACATAGTACAAGTTAGAAATGCAGATAACACATCCGTTAATAATTGCATTAAATATATAATCTATTGGTGTGCTGCTAATAAGCTAAGTTTAAACCAGGACAAAATAAAAGAGATTACTATTAAATTAGGAAATTATGTTGGGACTAAAAAAAAACTATCAATTTCTTAGACATTTTCATAGAAGCAAAACTGAACTGGACAGATCAAGTTAATAACGTCATGGGTAAAGTGTGTCTCGTGCAATCTATGTTTTGAGAAAATTAAGAATATCGGTTGACTTGAAAGCTTTGAAAGCTGGCATATTTTGCGTATGTTCATAGCCATTTGTGCTATGGCACTATAATTCGGGGTAATGCTGCCGAATGTAAAAAAAATATTTAGGTTACAAAAGAAGGCAATTGGGTTTAGACTTGAAAGTATCTTGTTGTTTTTTTGTTTAAGACACTGCCAGCCATATTTATTTTTCAATGCCTTGTCTACATAAAATAAAATGAAGGCCAATTTCTATGTTTCTCGCAAGTTCATAATCATTACACCAGAAAATGCAATAATCTTGTCCAGAATAGAAACCGGTTGACAAAAGTTCGTACCAACTTCTATAGTTTGTCCATCTCTTTTTACAACTATTTACCAGAGAATATAAAAAAATAATACTTTAAAGTGTTTCAAAACTAATGTTAAAAAACTTGTTATTAGCTCACCCGCTGTATGAGATACATGAATATTTTAAAATTAAGTTTTTGTCCTGACAATTTTGTAAACTGAAATTATATTGTAAGCTGACCTTGCCAATAAGGATGTAGCTTTTTTTTCTGGCAATAAAATAAAATATCAAATATCAAACATTTGTTTTTTTTACCAAGAGTAATTTTAAAATTCTATAAATTAAATCAATGTTTTTAAAAAAATTATTTCATTTAAAGTAAATTTGAAAGGGTTAATTTTAGGAAAACTTAGATTTCTTTTTTTTAATATTTTGAAAAATCAATAAGTTATAGAAGTTATAGATGTATGCAAGAAGAGATCATATAAGTGCATACAAAATATGGAAGGTAAAAGAAATTGACTCAAATGCAATTCATGCATTTTACACAACCTAAAAAAAAAAAGCTTTAGTTAGTATTACTTACCTCTAGAGTGCAGTAGTTACAATATCTGCCACCAGAATGCTAATCTTTTTTCTTTTTATTTTTAAAGCATTTTCATATATATATATTTATTCATAACATCAAACTCATTTCTATCGCATTTATGCAGCTTATACATTACTACTATATGAATTGTATTTATAATGTATACATAGGATCATAAAGAAAACTTATTACTATTTCTTGGCTACTTCAGTTGCACTTGCTAATTTTTGCTAGTCACGAGCAAATAAAGTGACCAACGTTTGGTGTAGAATTGATAAATAAGATATTACAAAGAAAAAAAAAAAATATCGCAGACATTGCGTAGTTATTTATTTCTCAAGAAGGTCATTCATCTTAAGTCTAAAAATGGATTTAATCTTAAATTTTTAAGTTAGTATAGTATTAAACACTAACGTTAAACACACTCATTATATCAATAATGTTAAACCTACATATAAAGGTGGAACAATACTATGTACATTAACCAAGTTAAGGTTTCAGAAAATGAGAAAATAACAGAAGGAAAGCTAATATAACCTTCTGGAACAGAATAGCCTTTAGTACTCAGGTAATAGATAAAGTTCTTTTCACCAATATAATATATTATGTCAGTTGTGTAAACATGTAGAAGTCAATTTTAATAATTAATGTTAATATATTGGTTTAATCCAACCAACAATATAAATTGATTAATGTTAAAAACAACGCGAGAACAATGAAATAATATGTAAATATGATAATTAATTTTATTATAATTATGTCTATATTAGTAAAAAGTCTTCAATAACTTTTTCCATTTTCTCTTTAAGTGAAATCTTATTTCTCCATAATGACCTTTGGTTACCAACAATTTCACAAGCAAAATACCACACTATATTTCCTAGAGTCTTAAATTTTTCCTCAAGCAAAAAATTTGCTGGTCAGGAGAAGACATATAGAGACAGAAATACCAATGGTGGTCGATCCATGAGTGATCAGAACCAAGAAAACGGTTAAATATTTAGGTCTTCATCTGGACTCAAGGCTTTCGTTCGGAGAACATCTCAAAACCGTAGCATCAAAAGCCGAAAGGGCAGTTGCGGCGCTGAGCAGAGTTATGAGTAACGTCAGGGGGCCCTGCTCGACCAAAAGAAGATTGCTGATGTTCACAATAAATTCAATTATGTTGTACGGCTGTGAGATTTGGGCCGAGAAGATGGTAATCGCCAGGCACCAGAAAATTTTGCTCAGAGTTCAGAGGTGTGGAGCCTTAAGGATTACCAGTGCATACCGAACGGTCTCAGGTGTAGCGGCCATGGTAATTGCAGGAGTTGTGCCGTTGACTTGCTGGCAAAAGCAAGGCAGATCAGGTATATTTACCAGCGTGACCTGGAAGGCTCCGAGGCCAAGAATCAGGCTGCTGTTTGGCTCAATGAAGCATGGAGGACGCGATGGTGAAATGAAAACCGGGGCAGATGGACCGCCAGAATCATTTCTGATCCCGTCATGTGGGCCTCAAGGAAGCATGGCGAGGTAGATTTTTTACTTGACCCAGCTCCTCTTTGGACATGGGTATTTTGCTGCCTATCTCCAATGTATAGGCAAAAGGAACTCCGGAGCTTGCATATGCGGTGATTCAACAACCGACGATGTCTTCCATATTTTCTTTGAATGTGTTAAATGGAGAGAAAGCAGAGCAAACCTCGACGAGACCGTTGGACAGCTCTTCCCAGATAATTTGTCAGAGAGGATGCTAATGGGAGGTTAATAATTGGAACCATATCTCGAATATGGTACGCACAATTTTAACAGAGAAAAGAAGAGATCTGGAAAGGAATGGTGTAGGTAGATAGATGAGAAGAAGTTATGGGGCGTCCACCCGAAGTAATGCCGTAAGGCGGTTCCGGGTCGGATTCTACGCCCGTTTTTTTAGTGGGGCAGGCCCCACACACCCGACGCAGTCGGAAGGTAGCAGGCATTTTTTCCTCCTCCTCCTCCTCAAAAAAAAAAAAATTAATCCCTGGGATTCGAGTTTAGGGAATCCTCGGAATTAGGTGGTCCCCTAGCTAATTGAGATAAACAAATAAGTAAAAACTTTATTCTATTAACATTGTCTGATCCAATGGCGGCTGGTGCCATAAGTACTGCTGCGACACTGCATCACCCTCAGAAAATAACTACCAAAAATTAATTGTTAAATTTATGATAATAAATTTAAAACAGAAACAATCTTTGCATAATTATTATCTATAATACCATTAATAAATACATTTTTAAAAAAAAGAATTATTTCATCAAGCGTTGCTTGATGTTGACGCCTGTCTAATTCGCAGTGTCAAAAAATGATAATGTTCGGTTATTTCCGACAAACTTCGCTTGCCTTAATAATGTGACCCAATTAGTGCTATTGTAGCTGCTCGCCGGGCAGCGTTGATTGTAATTGTATGCGATATTATATTGGTTATATTACAACAACAACAAAATTATTATGTTCGTTAAAAGTATAACGGTAATTTTGATTTTATTTTATTCAATAATATTATTTTTTATAGAGTAAAAATATATAATAAAATAAAAAAATATGATTTTATAGGTTTATCAAGATGGTGTTATTGTTATGTACCAAAAATAAATACAATTTTCTCAATTGACATTGCCCGAAAAAATTGAAATAAAAAACAAAGGTCATTCCATTCCTAACATTATAATTCAACAAATATCAGTTAGTACATGAACTAATTATAATGAAAAAGTTGTGTGGAGCTAAAATTCGAAGAATGGATTTTATGTTCACATAATTTAATTTTTACTTTCTCTTACTCCTTACTAAGAGGAAGTATTGTAATCGTGTCAAATTTTCGATATCGAGTTTTCACCGGAAATATCCGTTTTGAGGTCCCCTGAGTCCAAAAAAGTGGTTTTTAGCAAATGGTGTGTATGTGTGTGTGTGTGTGTGTGTGTATGTATGTGAACAGCATAGCTCAAAAACGAAAAATCGTAGAAAGTTCAAACTTGATATTACGTTTAGGTATCACCATGGGATCTGACGGTGCGTTATGTGTCAATATTCCTCAACCGGAAGTACCACTTTACTAGTTTTTTTTTTACGTTTTTGCAATTTTCTCAAACATGGCTCCGAAGATTTTCTTCAAACTTGGTATATCAACTACACATACAAAGAGCTACAACTTTTATTTGAAACATTTCTCCAGGAAAATTCATTTAAGGGCACTTCTGGGGGAGGGGTGGGGTTAGGTTTTCATCTTAACTGCTGTTTCAGTATATTAGACAATTCTGTCATCTAAATAATGTTAATTAGAATTAAATATGTTGTTGAAATTCCGAGTTTGAAAAAAAAATAGATAACCGGAAGTGCGTTTTTACTGAAATATAATTTTCAGTTTTCTGGTATTTTCTCGAAAATGGCTCCAACGATTTTCTTTAAACCAGCGTTGTTAACTATACATATAAAGAGCTACAACTTTTATTTGAAACTTTTTCCCTGATAAATTCATTTAAGGGGACTTTTGGGGGAGGGGGGTTATGTTTTTTCTTTAAAATGCTATCACAGTTGATTATACAATTCTGTCATCCAAATTGAAATAACTAGAAATTAATATATGACCCAAATTCCGAGTTTCAAGGAAATTAGTAAACCGGACAGTTTTACTGGACAGTGTTTTCACTTTTCGACGAATTTCATTAAATTTGGTACACTAACTATAAAATTTGTCAATTATAATTTTGAGTACTGGAGTAAGAGAAAGTTGTATGTGTTTCACACCAGATTTTTTTTAAAAATGTATTAGTTATTTGAGAAATCATGTTTTTTATATAACAGAAATTATCTTAAAAACATGTTACGTTTTACTCATGCAGCGCACCCACTTGCCAACTTCCACCACTGATCTGATCTCTTAATCTAATAGAATGACATTATTTACAAGTTATGCTGGTTTTGTGGTAACAGTCTAATTTTCAATTAGACTAACATTCAAGTGGCTGCTTATAATGTTGTCATTCGTAACTTAATTCAAACCATTGTGTAAAAAATTCCATAGTAATTAAACTAAAAGAAGTTCTGACTCTAGATTCTTGCTTTATAGTGTAGTTGAGTAGATTTATTTCATTTTCCCGCAATAATAAAGCTTCTAAACTTCTGATGAGGATTTCAAAATTGCTTTCAGTATTAACGTGATTTTATCCTGAATGAATTAGACAAGATTTAAGAATCAGTCGTATTTTTCGATTCATTTTCATCCATTTTTAAACTTACAAATCTTAGATGATTACCAACTTACCGAAGAGCAGCTAAACTTACTTGTAGATATATGAGAAAGATTATTCAAAAGATACTGCTTAGAAGTTTCTTCTTAAAAGTATTCACAATAGAGTTTCTAGTGAAAAGCAAGTTCAATTAGACTTTTTTGAGGCAATTTACAACAATAAATTGCAAGGTATATTTGTTAATTCGTTATTAAACTCGTATTTTGTACAGTGCCACCTTACAGAACTGGCTTTCTTCAGGGTAAAGAGCATTCAAGAGACTGTTAATTCATTGAAATGTCAAAGAAGCAAACTTTATAATAGTCATGTTCGACTTTATCTTGCATTTTAGGCATCGAAAATAATTTAGAAATTTCAATTAAAAAAAAAATTCTATAATATTATTTTTATGACATCATTGAAAATTACGCAAATTAAGCCGCCCTCAAACATAACAACCAAAGGCTGATTTAAGATTGGCTGTATCACTAGCTATCTGAGATTTACTTCGAGAGTAATCAGTGCTACTAGTATCCTATAGAGATTGCTACCAATGGGTTGTTTTCTTTTTAGTTCTTATTACAATATTCTGTACATATTTATCATATTTACCCAAATTATATTATGTATGTATTTATTTATATGGAAAATTTAAGCATACATATTTTGTTATACTTTACGTTTGTCTGATCGTTTAAAAACTTGCAATTGACCTGCTTATAGAGATTCAAAAGGCTACCTTGCTTGATAGCAAGGGAACCATGAGTAACATCCCTTGCTGCAGAATGGAGGTAGTATTAAATTTGCACTCACTTCACATTTGCATTCAAGGTAAGGCGGAACTCATGAAGGGATAAGCCTCCATTACTTCTGGACAGTGTGGCTAATATCTAAGGCTAATTAGATTATGTGCTTATACATGAAGAGCTGAAGCCAGACACCGTTTCGGTGATATGCCCTCCGAAGATTATGTTCCAAATTAGCTTTGGTAGGGCTTTCAAGGTCCTTGGAGTGAGGAGATCAACAGTTTTGCCAGAAAGACAAAATTGTAGATTATTTAATAATGCATTGAAGAATTTTGGACTTTATCGCTCTGAGGCAGATGTACCTCAGGGCAGTACCCTGTGACCTATACTCTATTCAATATACACTGCAGATATTCCTACCCTTCTCACAAATGCAAATTACACAGCAATTCTCTCTCCTCACCTTGATCCTCCTGTAATTTCATATAGAAACCTACAAAGTCATTTATCGGAAACAGAAACCTGGTTCAAAAAATGGAAAATCCAAATCAATGCCAGCAAATCACCTTCACATTTCGCCGGATAACTCTTCCAACTCTAATTTATAATCATGTTCCACTTACAACTGTTGATGTTGTCCTCTATCTTGAGCTGTATAATGACAAAAGGTCAACTTGGAATCCCCATACACGACTCATAAGACTGGAACTCACTACACGATACAGACTTGTTAAAAGACTTCTCGATAACAGATCACGGACTTTCATTACAAAACAAAAGACTAATATATATCAGAGACATTTTCTGTGATAGCCTACTTCATTTTGTGGTCATCGACCGGTTTCAGGCGTTCGCCCATGTTCAGGATGCGTTTGTCAGACAGTGTGATAACACAGACTTGCACAGAGCAAAGTGTGTGTAAACTGAATTTGCTTTGTGCAAGTCTGTGCTATCACACTGTTTGACAAACGTATCCTGAAGATGGGCGAACGCCCGAAACCGGTCGATGACCACAGAATGAAGCACCCCATCACGGAAAATGTCTCTGATGCTTTCCAGCTCTGCGGAACTAACCACCACAACGACTAAAATATATATCAATTCTTAAACCAATATGGACATACGGACTTAAACTGGGGGCTCAACCAGGCGTTCAAACCTCCAATGTATCCAATTCCAACAATCCAAAATCCTTGGAACTCTAGTTAATGCTCCCTATTACGTATCAAATTTAACTATCTACAATGACCTCAATATCCCTTTTCTTAAAGATTATAATCTTTATATAACTGAAAATATATTCTTTGATTTTTCATTTCAATATGGTCGCTTAAGCCTTTTGTTTGTTTTCAGAATGTTCAAGAAATATCGAGGCGAAAAAATATTAGATATTTTGGCAAATAAATCTATGTTGCCAAAAAGGTTAGTAATATCCGCGGAAAAGCAAAAGAACGACGAGCTGCCAAACGAAGAAATACTATTTGAAAAAAGTTTAACTCAAAGAAATAATGTTGTCTGCCACACTGAAACCAATTATGAGAACAGTGATAATTATTCTGCATTGGAAAACACCACTTCTTGTGAAGAAACAGAAAAAATAACAAAAATATGGAAGAAAGAAAAATTTATTACGAATTAGAGCAAAATTCCGATCTGGGCACTAATAATAATAATCTCAATGAAAATGAAAGTGAAAACATGAAACTGTTTTCAAAAAAGGTACCAGTGAGTAGCAGCAGCAGTGAAGACAATACAAGAAATGAATTTGTAGAAGGAATAAGTGCTGACAAAGAGCAAGCTGTAACAGTACCATCCTGAATATTTGTCTTTGTCTTCAAGCGCGAAGATACCAGACGAGCTGCCAGAAACAGACATCGATGATGATTGTTGAAAAGACGAGACAAGTGAATAAAGTTTTGCCTCAATCAAAAAATACTTCAATATTATTTAAACAAATGGTTCGCACAAAAACTTTTATATTGTAGTTACAAAAAATAATACAATTTATTTTTGAGGTCTCTTATTTTAGTTTTTTTTTTTAATTGTCTACCCTATTTATTTTATAATACTACTAATGATAATATTTGCATTAATGCAGAAAAAAAATTGGAATGACTGTAATAGCTTTATCCTCCACCTAATTATGAGAATTAGGAATGGGCGTATGTAAGGCGTAAGCAACATTCTAGTTCAAAACCAGAGAAATGTTATAAATAAAAGATTTAGATCTTTTGCATGTTTAGTTTATATATGAAATTTCAAGAAAATCGTCGGAACCATTTTTGAGAAAATCGCGAAAAAATGAAGAAATCATTTAGTAAAGTGTTAAAATAAACGCACTTCCGGTTATCCGATTTTTTTCAAACTCGGAACTTCGACAATATATTTAATTCTTATTAACATTATTAAGAAGGCAGAATTGTCTAATAAACTGAAATAACACTTTACATGAAAACCTAACCCCACCCCTCCACCCGGAAGTTCCCTTAAATGAATTTTCCCGGAGAAATGTTGTTTTGAGAATTGGAGTAAGAGAAAGTTGTGTGAGTGTTTCACACCAGATTTTTTTTCTTTTGTTTCAATATTGAAAGTCGAACACCTTAAAAATGTTTTATTTTTTTCTACAACAGTTGAATAATGTTACAATTTTCCACTAAAATCAGTGGCAAAAATTCTACTTTTTCTCACTAGTGAGAAAAAGTTAGTTTCCCTCATTAATGATTTTTAAAAAATCTGGTGTGAAACACTCACACAACTTTCTCTTACTAGAGTTTGCGATAAATTGTGATTGACAAATTTTTATAGTTAGTGTATCAAATTTAATGAAATTCGTCGATGTTTTAATGGAGAAAATAGCAGAAAACTAAAAAAATACTTCCTAGTAAAAACACATTTCTGGTCATTCGATTTTTTTGCAACTCTTAATTTCAACATTATATATTTAATTCTAATTAATATTATTTTAGATAATAGAATTGTGTAATAAACTGAAATAGCATTTTAGGGAAAAAACCGTAATCTCATCCCTCCCCAGAAAATACCCTTAAATGGACTATACCGGAGAAATGTTTCAAATAAAGTTGTAGCTCTTTGTATTTGTAGTTGATACAACAAAGTTTAAAGAAAATCATCGAAGCCATTTTTGAGAAAATCGCAAAAACGTAAAAAAAAAACAACTAGTAAAGTGGTATTTCCGGTTAAGGAATTTTGACAGATAACGTACTGTCAGATCCCATGGTGATACCTAAACGGAATATCAAGTTTCAACTTTCTACGGTTTTTCATTTTTGAGCTATGCTGTTCACATACATACATATACACACACACACAGACCATTTGCTAAAAACCACTTTTTTGAATTCAGGGGACCTCAAAACGGATATTTCCGGTGAAAACTCGATATCGAAAATTTGACACGATTACAATACTTCCTCTTACTAGAAGCGTAAGCGTCAAGTGACAAGAAGAAAAAGGCGTAACCGACAAATATGTGAATAAAAATTATATTTCGATATTTTTTAATCGTTTTCTAAGAAAAAAAAAATGTCATTTCAATTTTTTTTATCAATTTAACAAAAACAATTTGAACTTGTAAAAAAAGGTTGGGAATTTTTATTTTTGCAGTTTTTTGGCCCTCTTGAAAATTTTGTATTTGACCTTTATGCCATTTTCGCAAAACGACGTTCGATATCATCAAAATCTACGAACCTTTATCCACTCAATGCAACCCTCTCGTTTTCGTCAACTCTCGTCCTGGACACTCACTGATAATCCTCCCAGATGTCTGCGGCGAATATGGGCCTCGTGATCTCTTATTAGATGAAAGTAACTAACTCGTAAGGAGTGTCACCACTGGGTGACTTCTTCGCTCGTTAATATTTTGTTTTATTTTCTTTACTATAATATTGCTCTTATCAAATTTACTTATGACAATAAATCGGTCGTTGTAAATAAAAATAAAGAAGGCTACGTTTAACATAATATGGTTGACCGATTACAAAGTAAACTTAGAATCATTATAAACACATGATGCTTCAAAGATTTTTATAAAGAAATATCTTTGAAAGTAAAGTAATACTTCAGGGAATTCTTCAAATTCACGTGTATAGTATACCATTGGGAATATATCTAATCAAAGTTATTCAAGTTAACAATAAACAGTAACAACTCGTACATCAGATATTTTGTTGACATTTCTAAAAAAAAAAAAAAAAAAAAAAAAAAAGAAAGTTCACTCCATTCATACCAATAATCAATGCACATGATGATGGATAATGGTTAGTTTTTACCTGGAGTTTCTTATTTTCCTTTCTATTGAAAACTTAACTAAAAACTAACCACTACAGAATCATAAACACTCACTTGTTTACCAAATAAACATCTTTAAACATCATTTGTCATTAAACTAGTATCTATTATAATTTTTTTTTTTTTTTTTTTTTTTTTTTTTTTTTTTTTTTTTTTTTTTTTTAATTTTTATGTCATCTTAGGTTGACATTATATTTCTTTTAGTTGTGTTCAAGCATTTTTCAGTACTAAAAATTAGCATTGCTTTCATAAATTCTACATTTAACTTTATATTCTTCTTTTGTGACTACAAACACATTCATTACATGTACATCATTCAACTGTTCATATATTCAATTTATCTTCGTCAAATATGCTGTTATTAGATTCTATTCGCAGATTCACTAAAATCAATACAATTTATTAATAGTTATGGAGGTGGTAGTTGGTTCCGCAGAGCTAGAAAGCATCAGAGACATTTTCCGTGATAGCCTGCTTCATTTGTGGTCATCGGCCGGTTTCACGCGTTCGCCCATCTTCAGGATGCGTTTGTCACAGGGTGATAAACAGACTTGCACAGAGCAAATTCAGTTTATACACTCCTTTTTTCCCTTTCTTTAGTGAAGTTAGTGAACACTCATTCATTTTTTTTTTTTAGTATGTAAACTGAATTTGCTCTGTGCAAGTCTGTGTTATCACACTGTCTGACAAACGCATCCTGAAGATGAGCGAACGCCAGAAACCGGTCGGTGACCACAAAATGAAGCAGGTTATCACGGAAAATGTCTCTGAATTTATTATATCTCAGATTATCAGGCAACATAATATACACTCATTGCAGAATAAATAACTATTACAGAAATGTTGTACTGAGTCCACGGTTAGGATATGTTATAAAAAGATAGGAGCCTTAGGCACAGAAATCGTTATAGGACCCACAAAATATTACGGTGATGTTGTGTTGGTTCCGCAGAGTTGGTGAGAGAGCATCAGAGATATTTTCCGTGTTAGCCTGCTTTGTTTTTTTGTGGTCATCGACCGGTTTCGGGCGTTCGCCCATCATTAGGATGTTTTTGTCAAACAGTATAATAACATAACACTTGATCCACACTGCGGAATTTCGTGGTGTTAAATTTCAATTGTTATTTACTGGATTTATTGGAATTGTTTTCTAGACTTGAATCACTATAAGGCGCCTTCAAGCGTGGCTGCCTTGTAAAGCGCCATTCTCCTTTACTTTACGGTACCAATGCCCACCATTAATATAGTTTTTACACGATTTGTCCAACTGTAAAGTGTATTTGCTCTGTGCAAGTCTATGTTATTAAACTGTTTGACAAAAATATCCTGATGATTAGTGAACGCCCGAAACCGGTCGATGACCACAAAAAGAAGAAGGCTATCTATCACGGAAAATATCTCTAATATTATGGTGAATTTAATACAAATATCTAGCATTTGTAGGTCGCTCACAAGTAAAATTCCTACCAACATTTTTATGGCCAGCCCAACTAAACATTGTAACCTTACAATTTTAAAGCATTCCATTTAAATACTACTACCGTATCATACTCGAAGAGTTCGAGCAAAATCTATCAACCGGAAGTGCTACTTTACTGAATAGTTTTTAAGTTGTTCGTAATTTTCTCGAATACGGCTCCATTTATTTCCTTTAAACATCGTATACTGTCTACACACATAAATAATTATCACTTTTATTTGTAACGTTTTCCTGTGAAAATGTTTTTTTTGGGGGGGTGGGGGTTCTGGAAGAACAGTAGCGTTATGCTTTCCTCAGAAGTACCACTTGGGTAAAATATATAATACGGTTTTAACACGATTTGTCAAATTTAATTTGAGAAATGCTGGAAAGGAATGGCGTGTGAGGATGACCAAGTGCTAGATATTTGTATTAAATTCACCGTAATATCAGAGATATTTTCCGTGATAGCCTGCTTTTTTTTTGTGGTCATCGACCGGTTTCGGGCGTTCGCCCATCATCAGGATGTTTTTGTCAAACAGTGTAATAACATAGATTTGCACAGAGCAAATACAATTGATCCACTCTGCGGAATTTCATTTCGTGGTGTCAAATTTCAATTGTTATTTACTGGATTTATTGGAATTGTTTTCTAGACTTGAATCACTATAAGGCGCCTTCATGGGGTGGCTGTCTTATAAAGCGCCATTCTCGTTTATTTTACGATTCTAATGCCCACCATTAATATAGTTTTCACACGATTTGTCCAACTGTAATATCAACTGTATTTGCTCTGTGCAAGTCTATATTATCACACTGTTAGACAAAAACATCGGGGTGATTAGTGAACGCCCGAAACCGGTCGATAACCCCAAAAAGAAGCAGGCAATCACGGAAAATATCTCTTATATTATGGTGAATTTAACGCAAATTTCTAGCATTTGGTCACCGTCCTTTCCTGCATTTCTCAAATTACTTGTTGTGGTGGTTGGTTCCGCAGAGCCGGAAAGCATCAGAGACATTTTCCGTGGTAGCCTGTTTCATTTTGTGGTCATCGACCGGTTTCGGGCGAGTTCGCCTATCTTCTGGATGCGTTTTTCAGACAGTGTGACAACACAGACTTGCGCAAAGCAAATTCAGTTTTACACACTGACTCGGTGTGTTCTGAGTCAGTGTTAAACTGTGTAAAACTCAGTTCACTAAGTCAGTGTGTAAAACTGAATTTGCTCTGTGCAAGTCTATGTTATCACACTGTCTGAAAAACGCATCCTGAAGATGGGCGAACGCCCGAAACCCGTCGATGACCATAAAATGAAGCAGGCTACCATGGAAAATGTCTCTGATTCTCAAATTCCATTTGACAAATCGTATTAAAACCGTATTAATCGTATTAACCGGCTTTGGAACGGTAAAATAAATGGGAGTGACGCTTTACAATGGCTTTACAAGGCAGCCACCACATAAAGGCGCCTTTATAATGATTCAAGTCTAGAAGAAACTGTGAAAAAGTCAGTTCACTAAGTCAGTGTGTAAAACTGAATTTGCGCTGTGCAAGTCTGTGTTATCACACTGTCTGAAAAAAGCATCCTGAAGATGGGCGAACGCCCGAAACCCGTCGATGACCACAAAATGAAGCAGGCTACCACGGAAAATGTCTCTGATTCTCAAATCACATTTGACAAATCGTGTTAAAACCGTATTAATCGTATTAACCGGCTTTGGAACCGAAATAAATGGGACAATGGCTTTACAAGGCAGCCACCCCATGAAGGCACCTTTATAGTGATTCAACTCGAAGATAATTCCAATAAATCGTAAATAATAATTGATATTTAACACGACGAATTCCGCAGAACCTTTCTAAAAGCAATGTTCAGAGCAAAATATTTGAAATAAAAGTGATAAATTTCTATTTATGCAGCAAATATTCCAAGTTTAAAGAAAATCGTAATTTAAAAAAAAAAAAAAAAAAAAAAATTCAAAAAAGTCAATAACCTATTCTATAAAATTGCATTTTTGGTTAAGCGATTTTTCTGAAAATTTTGGAATTCTATCAATGCTTCTAATTTGTATTAATATTAATATAGGTAGTTTAACCAATATATTTTACCCAAGTGGTACTTTAGTGGAAAGCATAACGCTACTGTTCTTCCAGTAACTCCCCCTCCCCCTAAAAAAAATTTTCACAGAAAAATGTTACAAATAAAAGTGATAAATATTTATGTGTGTAGAGATAGTATGCGAATTTTTAAAGAAAATCGAGAATGCCGTTTTCGAGAAAATTACGAAAAACTAAAAAAAAAAAAAAACTATTCAGTAAAGTAGCAAGCACTTCCGGTTGATAGATTTTGCTCGAAATCTTCCGAGTCTGATGCGGTGTTAGTGCCTAAACGGAATACCATGTTTGAGCTTCTTGCATTTTTTTTTTTTTTTTTTTTTTTTTTTTTTTTGAGATATTCTGTTAAAACACACATAAATATTTGGTAAAAATATTTTTTTTTTTCCGTAAACGAAGGATCACAAAACATTTATTTCCGGTAAAAGCTCAATTCCGAGAATTAGATCGTAATACTTCCTGTTATTTAGGATTAAGTAAGAGAAAGTAAAACGAAAAAAAAAATGTAAACATTACAAAAAAATCAATTTCCTTCCTGGTTTCTCTTAGCTATTTACGTACGTATGTCTTTAATATCTTCATAATAATGCAAATTTCCGAATTCAAATATTATAAATAGTAGACGTCAAATAACTATTTCTAATCGAATAGCGATCGAATAAGAAATAATTATTGAATATCAGTATTCTTGCGTTTCTACTCATTTCTATAATAAATGTCTTAAAATTTCAACGAATGCAATCTTTGAATAATCAGCAAAATACCGATTCCTAATTTTTTTTTTTTTTTTAATTAATTATCACGTTTATTAATTATGGAATGTTAATAAAACCATTTTGAGCTTTATAAGTTAGCCATTTATTTTTTTCATGATATTTAAAAATTATCAATTTTATTGTTAAATTACAAAAAAATGAGCACTTTCAAGCAATTTTCTTAACATCTTTTCTGTAGAGTATAACAATTTTCAAAACAATTTGTTAATGTTTTTTATAGCTTTTAATTAAACTTAGTAAAATTCTCGAGATAAAGCTAACTACAAATTAATTTAAAAATAAAATAAAATAAAATAAATAAATAAATGATTACTTTTTTTTATTTATTACCTGTGGATTATTTTTATATTATTATCATTTTCAGTGTAAAGTTCTTATTTTTACTTAATTATATTATTCGAATTATTATTAACAAATTATTAATATTATTATTCGTTGTTTGTACCATTGAGATGACTTTAAAGTAATGAGGGATAAATTAATAGGCAACTTTGTTTAAATATATAATACTGCTCCTTAAATTATAAATAATTAATTAATGCTGCCTGCTTAGAACTTTGCACAAATGTCTAGGTTTATAATATTTCTAATATTACTCTTTTTAACAGGCTGCTTGGGTCCCCGTTAGTTTTTGGAAAACAACAGAGAGAAATAGGCAGACTTCATTTTGTGGCCATCATTGACCGGTTCCACATGTTCACCGATCTTCAAGCGTCTTGTTTTTGAATGTATAAAATCAATCACATGCTATGCTAAACATTATGATATTACAGATTGCACAAGAAAAAAAAAATCTCAAGGAATAATTATCAACGAGGGATCCAAGAGCTGGCAGAAGAAAGCGTTCAACAAACTGTCAATCAAAATAGGTTAAATTTTGAACATTAAAACCAAAATTCATAAAAAGTAATACAAAATTTGATTTGAAGAACGGCCATTTTTTTTTTTTTTATACACCCCCCAATATATTTGTAACCTCGTTGGTTGGTGTCGACCATGTGCAATCAAACACGGTCTAAGGAATCAGCCAGCCTCTTATTGCCTAAACGTGACGGACATACACCCACATACAAACTAATTAATGCCTTCAATAATCTAGAAGCCATTTGTAGCCTGAGAGGGTTGCCAGTCTGTTCAATGCTATACGACAGCTGGTCTCAGCAAGTGAATTTTCTCATAGTTGTAGAATACTATAATGAGCGGGATGGAAACATGAAGGGAACGTACACCATTTGAAAGTGAATGACGGCCGAAGTACTCTGTGGCAATTTTGGCACAACTTTCCAATCTAACCACCGTTTTAAACCAACAAATTTATTTTATTTCTTTCTATATAAAAGTATTAACGATGATTTATTAATTATTTGCATGCATAGATTGTTCGTATACAAACAATATCAGTAGTGGAGGGATTAGCTAAGTAGTTAGCGCATTGGACTCCTACGCTGAGGTCCCGGGTTCGATTCTAGTGCTACCCTTAGATTTTTTACTTCCTAGGAGCCTCTACAGCTCACTGCTCGGTGATGGACAGTGCTGTCTGTAGCGAGAGAACACTGTCCGGAGGCCAGCAGTGCACTGAGAATGCTCCGGGCACTAATGACCATAGATTTTAAAGCGTCTTAAATTAAAAAAAAAAATATCAGTGAGGTGCCTGACACAATCTTAAGGAAGTCAACTCACTACACATAAGTTTGATTGCTATACTCTGACGACGGATAAGAATCCGAAACCGGTCACAGAGCGAGCAAAATGAAGAAGCATGCTAAGATGGATAAAATCATAGATATTTTTATCCTGCATTGCGGAGCTAACCAAAATTTACAAATTATTCCTTCTTATAATTATATTAAATCTTTTTAAAATGAATTTAATAACTTCTTTTGACCAATGAATCTCTTTTTAGTCTAATTTTAAAATCTTTATATGTTGAAGTTTGACAGTTCGAAATTGTCAATACAACAATTAATTACAGTTCCTTCTTTTTCTTTTAAATTTGCCTCGAAATTTTTGGTCAAATATTAGTTTTGTCATTGATATGAAATATCAGATAGTCTGATCTTAAGTATTTCTCAGACTGACTGATGTGTGACGTATTTTTACGAGCGTGCACATATAAGAAAACAGCTCTTGCTGAGGACTCACTTGTCTTCCTACCTTAACCTAGTAGAGAAGTAAATCCAAGGACCGCATCTGACGATATTTGAAAGAGAAGTATGGGAGAGAATTGTAAGGAGATTTTATCCATTTTCCATTGTCATGGGCTGCTGTAAACAACTGAGAGTAAAAGAAGCACTTGTCGAACAATAAAGATCTTTAATAATTGAATATGTGGACGGGTCCCAACGTTGGATAACATCTGGTATTTTATCCGTCGTAGCATTCATTTTTTTGCTACCCGGTTTCGGATTTCCATCTATCGTCAGAACAGATTCACCAAGTCCATATAAAGTACGTTGAAGTGAACTCTCTACACGAACTTGGTGAATCTGCTCTGACGATGGATGAAAATCTGAAACCGGTCAGAAACAAAATCAATATGCATGCTACGGACGGATAAAATTCCAGATCTTTAATAATTCTTAATAACAGGGAAATGGAGTCGCAATTTTTTTTTTGAAATTTCATTGTAAAGGAAAATCTATCGTTCCCTTTCCTTAGATTCTCCTAAAAATATCCTTTCTCGACAAAATGTTCCCAAATAAAATTAATAGATCAATCATCGCGAAATATGAGGGGAAATTGATTATCCTATTTTATTCACAATTTTCATGAAAATAATTGCATCGATTTTTATTTGTCAAAATTTGATTTACATTGTGTCAAAATTAATATTGAAGTTTCCTCTTTGCCAACTTAACAGAAGAAATTATCTACCTTTTGATAGGTTACAGAAGTTTTGGTTAATAACGTCAATATCATAAACTATATACCTCTCCATAAAATTTTAAATGTTACATAAATGCTTAATTTAAAAACATTATTATTTATTGATTTACTTCATTTACTTTACATGGCAATCTCTTTTTTCCCCCTCCTTGTGCAATATTATTAACATATTTACGGGGGCTATGAGGACTTGCCCCACCGCCGGGATTGAGGTTATCCTCAATCTGTCACCTTTGCACCTGCACCTAGTGGTGGAAAGGGCGGCGAAGGGGGCTCTTCTTAGGATCTCTAGGGGTGGTGCAGGAGGGGGGAAGGGCTGGGGGTTAGAGAGTTGGTATTCTCACCTTTGGGCTCCCCCATCTGGCACCTCCCTAGGGATGGTATGGGTAAGAGGTACAGCTTCACTAAAAATTTTTCGTCGAAGCTAGGGTCCAAGAGTGAGTGGAGCGAGGGATCCGCTCTGTTGGGCATCAAGGAACATGCCATTAAATGGTATACTGATGGGTCGAAGACCCTCGAGGGGACTGGGGCTGGGGTGGTTGGTCCAAGGATCAAGCACTCGGAACCCATGGGTAAATTTCCCAGCATCTTCCAGGCGGAGATATACGCTATCGGAAGATGTGTTCAATTTAACCTCGATAGGGGATACAGGAATCAGGAGATTGTAATCCTTTCTGATAGTCAAGCAGCCATTGGAGCTCTGGGTGCACCAGTCATTAACTCTAAAATGGTTTGGGAATGCCTAGATAAACTTAACGATCTGGGCAGCAGGAACAAAGTTGCACTCTGGTGGGTGCCGGGGCATGTTGGCATTGAAGGGAATGAGATGGCCGACGCCCTGGCCAAGATAGGCGCTACGACCCCACTTCTGGGGCCGGAACCTTTTTGTGGGATTAGCGACCAGTTTCTGTTAGAGGAACTTAGGAAGGAGGAGGAGACGAAGAGATCTCAACTCTGGTACTCCCTCCCCGGGTTGCGGCAGGCCAAGATCTGCTTGGGAAATTATAACCAACGGAGGTCGGAGGCCTGCATTGGATTGAGTAAGAACAAGCTCCGCGTACTTACGGGTTTCCTCACGGGGCATTGCCGACTTAGAGGACACCTGGTGAAGCTGGGCTTGGAAAGTGACAGCTCATGCAGATTCTGTGGGGAGTTGGAGGAAACTCCAATACATCTCCTAACAGACTGCGAGGCTGCCACTCAGAGAAGGTTCAGGAACCTGGGCAGCTACCAGGTGGAGGAGGGGGATATACCCTCTCTAGAGCCCGTCAGGGTATTAGGATTCCTCAGGGATCTTAACCTGATGGAGATATTGTAGAACGGATGCTCAACTGGGCATCCGTTCGGGTGCTATGGGCATGCCTGTGGCACCCAGGGGGCATAGCACAATAGACCTGATCAAGGTCGCAGTGCGTTGGCCCCCCCGCTAAAAAAAAAAAAAAAAAAAATTAACATATTTCATCAATTTTACCTGCTTTAAAATTTTGTTTATTCAAAGGTGGTAATTTTTTACTTTCTCTTACTCCTAGTAAGAAGAAGTATTGTAATCGTGTCAAATTTTCGATATCGAGTTTTCACTGGAAATATCCGTTTTGAGGATATTGCCCCCCTGAGTCAAAAAAAGTGGTTTTTAGAAAATGGTCTGTGTGTGTATGAGGAGTGGGGTATGCATGTGAACAGCATAGCTTAAAAACGAAGAATCGTAGAAAGTTCAAATTTGATATTCCGTTTAGGTATCACCATGGACATCCGACAGTAGGTTATCTGTCAAAATTCCTCAACCGGAAGTACCACTTTACTAAGTGGCTTTTTTTTCCATTTTATTGCGATTTTCTCAAAAAATGGCTTCAACGATTTTCTTGAAACCTGCTATATCAACTACACCATACAAAGAGCTATAACTTTTATTTGAAACATTTCTCCGGTAAAATTCATTAAAGGGTATTTTTTGGGGGAGGGATGAGATTACGGTTTTTTCTCTAAAATGCTATTTCAGTTTATTACACAATTCTATTATCTAAAATAATATTAATTAGAATTAAATATATAATGTTGAAATTAAGAGTTGCAAAAAAAATCGAATGACCGGTAGTGTTTTTACTAGGAATATTTTTTAGTTTTCTGCTATTTTCTCCATTAAAACATCGACGAATTTCATTAAATTTGATACACTAACTATAAAAATTTGTCAATCACAATTTATCGCCAACTGGAGTAAGAGAAAGTTGTGTGAGTGTATCACACCAGATTGTTTTAAAATCATTAGTGAGGGAAAATAACTTTTTCTCACTAGTGAGAAAAAGTAGAATTTTTGCCACTGATTTTAGTGGAAAATTGTAACATTATTCAACTGTTGTAGAAAAAAATAAAACAATTTTAAGGTGTTCGACTTTCAATATTGAAACAAAAGAAAAAAAAATCTGGTGTGAAACACTCACACAACTTTCTCTTACTCCAATTTTCAAAATTATAATTGACAAATTTTATAGTATGTGTACCAAATTTAATGAAATTCGTCGAAAACTGAAAAAACTGTTTAGTAAAAGTGCACTTCCGGTTTACTAATTTTCTTGGAACTCAGAATTTAGACCATCTATTTATTTTTAATTAATTATGTTTGGATGATGGAATTGTATAATCAACTATGATAGCACTTTAGAGAAAAACATAGCTCCACCCCTCCCCTAAAAATGCCCTTAAATGAATTTTCCCAGAGAAATGTTTTAAATAAAAGTTATAGATCTTTGTATGTTTACTTTATATAAGAAGTTTCAAGAAAATCGTCGGAGCCATTTTTGAGAAATTCGCGAAAAAGTGAAAAAAATCATTTAGTAAAGTGATAAAGTAAACACACTTACGTCATCCGATTTTTTCAAACTCGGAATTTCAGCAACATATTTAATTTTAATTAACATTATTTAGATGACAGAATTGTCTAATAAACGGAAATAGCACTTTAGATGAAAACCTAACCCCATACCGCCCCCATAAGTGCCCTTAAATGAATTTTTCCAGAGAAATGTTTCAAATAAAAGTTGTAGCTTTTTGTATATGTAGTTAATATACTAATTTTGAAGAAAATCGTCGGAGCCGTTTTTGACAAAATTGCAAAAAAGTAAAGTGGTACTTCCGGTTGAGGAATTTTGACAGATAATGTAGGGTCAAATCCCATGGTGATACCTAAACAGAATATCAAGTTGCAACTTTCTACGGTTTTTCGTTTTTGAGTTGTGCTGTTCACTTACACACACAGACCATTTGCTAAAACCAACTTTTTTGGAATAAGATATTTCTGGTGAAAACTCGATATCGAAAATTTGACACGATTACACTCTTAGCAAGGAAGTCTGGTTCATTAATTGCCACCTCTTTGTATGGACAGAGAATTGAACAAGTCTTGTTCTAATATCTGAAGCCATTTACAATGGTGCTTTTATTGAACTCTGCGAAGAATATATCTTTTGCCACGACATGGTAAAAACCATAAGCGCCTTTTTATGCTTTATTTACTTTTTTAATCAGGGGAGGGCTCAAGGCATCAAGGCGGCACGAGAGACGCAATCGCCTAGGATCCCGCGCAAGATTTTTGTTCGATCTTATTCAAACAAAAGTTTATTGAATGTACAATATGGTCAAGCCTGACGTCAGGAGGAAGTCCTGAATCCTCCTTAAATCATAAAGGAGTTTTTTTTAGAAAGTAGTGTGCATGTGTGTGGTAAATGTGAACAGCATAGCTCAAAAACGAAAGTTCAAACTTGATATTCCGTTTAGGAATCATTCATTATAGGATCCGACAATAAGTCATGTGTCAAAAAATTCCTCAACCGGAAGTACCACTTTACTGATTTATTTTTTTTTTTCTCACTTTCCACAGATTTTCTTTAAACTTGGTATATCAAGTACACATACAAAGATCTACAACTAAAATTTGAAACTTCTCCGGGGTAATTCATTTAAGGACACTTTTGCGGGAAGCATAGGGTTATGTTTTTCTCATAAAGTGCTATTTCCGTTTATTACACTAACATCTAAATAATATTAATTAGAATTAAATATGTTGGTTGAAATTACGTATTTGAAGAAAATCAGATGACCGGAAGTGCGTTTTTACTAGGAAGTATTTTTTTTCAATTTTCTGTTATTTTTTTCTAAAACGCCCTCAACGGTTTTCTTTAAACTAAGTATGTGAACTATACACATAAAGAGCTACAACTTTTATTTGAAACATTTATCCGGGGTAAAATCATTTAAGGGGACTTTTCGGGGGTAAGAGAGGGTTATGTATTCCACTAAAGTGTTATCTTACTTGATTATACAATTCAATCATCAAAACAAAATTAATTATAAATAAATAGTTTGCCAAAATGACGAGTTTCAAGAAAATAGCAAACCGGAAGTGCACTTTTACTGGCCAGGTTTTTTTTTTTTTTTCACTTATCGCGATTTTCTCCATTAAAAACATCGACAAATTTCAATTAAGTTTGGTATGCTAAAACTATAAAAGTTGTCAATTATAATTTTGAAAACTGGAGTAAAAGAAAGTTGTGTGAGTGTTTCACAAAAAAAAAAAAAAAATATGGAGATTTAAATGGAAAAATAATTAAATGAGAACATAATGATTTAAAAAGTTTTATTTTTAAGTAAACGAGTTTTAGATGACATTGGTACAAAACGGTATCATTCATTAGGTTGTTACTATTATTATTTTTTTTTAGTTTAGTTTATCTACATTTAGCTGACATGCAATGATAAAAAAAAACTTGAAGATAGCAACAATACATGGATAAAGAAACTAAGAAGGCGGTATAACCAGAATAATGCCAAGGAGGGGAATAGAAATTTCTAAAGGCGTGGTTGTTAAAAAAGAAAAAAAAAGAGGAACATCAGTTCTACACCAATGAAAAGAAACCAGGCGTAACCATTGTAGACCAATGAGAATGGTAGTTCAATAGCCGGGTCTAATTCTCCCCTTCTTTATGGATAAAGTCAGTCATCTGCCAGCTTTACCGCGTGCTGGTGCTGTGATTTTTATCAATTTTAATTTTTAGTTAGTTTTCTTCTTTTTTTTTTGTCAAAACTGGAAAAATCGTTCGTTTATTTCGGTACTTATATTTTTTTTCTCTGACTTTTCTTTGGAAAAATAAAGAAAAAAGGCTGGAGATAAAGAAAAAGTTTTTTTTTTTTTTGTTTTTTTTAATTTTCCGGGGAGAAAAACAAAATAAAAACAGTGCGCTCTGTTACTGCTAAATTAGTCCAGTAAGGCATCACATCATTACCACAAGAGATATGGCTGTATCCACATTGAATATGGCACCATATTTTACCGGTTATCCGTTTCAAGGTAATTTCCAATTATTAATAATTTGGTAAAGCTGATCTATGAGTGTTGTTATGGTCTATGGTAAAGGATATACTTTAAAACATTATTAAAACGGCATAAATTATTCATTTGTGCTTAAATTTATCAATAGTTTATTCTTCAATAATTGAATTAGTCATTATTATTCTAATTTTCGTTTTATACAAATACTTGATGATTTACCGGATGAAAGTCGGCATAAAATATTCTTTAGGATTCCGTATAAATCTAATTATCTAATATTATCTGAAAATTCAGCCTAATTTTCCTTTAATATCTAATTATGTATTAAAAACTTTTTAATTTATTATAAATTACCGCAAAAAATCCTAATCTAATATTTTTATCAAAGAAATCCATGCCGATATTTTCTATATATTACTAAAATTATTATGTAGCATAAATTTAAATTAAATAATAAAGAATATTCTGCGTAAATCTAATTAAAGAGTTTGATTTATTCCGTAAATAAATAGAATTTATTCTGTTAATACTAAAATATTGTAATGTAGTGTAAGTCAAAAATTAAATTATACTTATTCATTCTGAGAGTATTCTGCGTAAATCTAATTAATTAAAAAGCTTGATTTATTCTGGAAATCAATAGGATTTATTCTGTTAATACTAAAATATTGTAATATAGTATACGTCAAAAATTAAATTATAGGTAGGTTATTCATTCTGACAGTATTGTGCGTAAATCTAATTAATGCTTGATTTGATCCGGAAATCCTGTTCATATAGTATTACTAATTTATAAATCATAAAATTTTTACATAATCGCATAATATAAATCTAATATAATATTCTACAAATCTTTAATTTTTTTTTTTTCTTTAACAATATAATTTATTAATAAATCTTGACATTATTATTGATTACAATGCAAATTAATAAATAAAATATCCTAATTAGCTAATAAATTGATTGTTTATTGTTATTATATTCCTCCGTTAAGTTCTAACAAAATAAAGACAATTACGGTAAATTTATTTTTTCTTTTTTTTTTTTTCTTTTTGTTAAATAAATATAAATGATAATAATAATAATATATTTAATTAATTTATATTTAATTCAAGTCAATTATTATTTTATTTATAATTTTTTTATTAAATTAATAGTTATTTATTTGTATAGATATTATTTAATTTTCAATAAATAAAATAAAATAAAAAAAATAAAAAAAATTTCTAAACAATTACGTGTAATAAAATTTAATTTTACCTTAGGATTATATTTAATAATAGAATTTTATAAGCAATTTTGTAAATTATATTTACAAACAGTATTTCCTTGATTTTTATTTTAATTTTATTCTATTTAAAGACGTCTTTTACTATTAAATTAAAATTTAAGTGATTTTTTATTTATTTACATTTTAATGTTATTTTATTTTATGTTATTTGTTTCATTAAATGATCTTTACCTAGGTAATACACTTTAGAAATCAGTTTGTGTTCAGTTACCAAAAAAGTTATAATAAGTTTGGATGCATTTTCTTTTGGTGTGCTCTAGTAGGATCTACTGCGTATGAGCAAACTTTTTTTTTTTCATTTTAATCGAGTTTCAAAATTCGCTTAAAGAATTTGTGGACGATGTTTGATTGGCCACTGCCCGCAAGGGGTTACATGCAGTTACTTGGGGAATAGTGACCCCCACGGTTACCACAGCTCAGTATTCCATGTACTTCTTCATAACAGTACACAATACACTTAAACTACCCGCATTGTACACTCTACAGATAAGGACTTACACAGTACACAAACTAGGGTCTCCGTTCATTGTTAATTGTTGTAAGCCAAGTGAGAAGGAAGAGGTTAGCTCAATAGTAGCGCTATACTAGCACGCGGAGTTCCCGGGTTCGAATCCAGTATGCTGCCCTTAGATTTCCTCTTCCTAGCAGCACCTACAGCTCACTGTCCGGTAATTAACAGTGTTGTCTGTAGCTACAGAATACTGCTCAGAGGCCGGCAGTGCACTGAGAAGACTCCGGGGGGGCTCAATAGATCTTCCAGTTCGCAGTGCAATAATCCCCTATAACAATCTTATCTTGACTGACCACTCATTTCTATCTTCGGAAAATTTAGTTTAGTTATTCTGCAATATTTCAATATTATTTATATACCTAATAATCATATGTGTGAATTTAATTTTATTATGCCTGTCCTTGTTGGATTTTTAGGTGGCTTTCAATTTTGATAGATTTATTTAAAATTTGTAAAATACTTTAAACACCAGTAAGTACCTCGTGTGAAACGCTCATCGATATTGTCTTATTATTGAAACGATTTTTTTTTTTTAAAGAATAAAAATTAATTTTAATTGTCCTTAAGATTATACAGATCATGGAACAGCGGACATAATGAAGTGTTCACTTTAGAGAAAAAATGTCTGACCTCATAGTTATCGAATAAAAGATGTTTTATGTGTAGAGCTTCAAGAAAATAGTTTATATGGGTGGGAATTTAATATTTAAATAATACCGTTAGGTACTTTTTTCCAAAAATATGGAAATTTTGGGGGAAAAATATTTTACTAAATTGAGCTTCTGGTTGATGGACTTTGACCGAAATCTCCGCGTTGAATTTGTTTTTTATTTATTTTATTTGTTTATTTATTTATTTTTTTTTTTATAAAGTTGTGGCGTTAACAAAAACAGATTACAAGAGAAGTAGTTTAGTAGCTTAGTGACAATGTAAATCTTCGATTTTTCTCGCCATAAAAGTCTCTATAGCTCACTCTCCGTTATAAGAGAACTCTGTTTGGAAGTTGACAGTGCCTTGAAAAGATGAACTAGAGATAATGATCATTGACACGACTTAAAAAAAAAATTCGTACTCAGGGAACACAAATATTTTGAATCGATAAGAATCCGATTTCATAAAGTTGAGGAAGTAAAAAGAATAAAATGTCTAATGGAAACACTCCCATGGGTGTATATGTAAGGTATCCTAGGGATTAATGGCCAAACATCTGAGAAGGACTGCATGATTGAAGAAGAGAAAAAGTTCTCTACATATGTATATATATCCGGGGATCTTTAGACTAAATAGGCAGAAATACCATGGTTTCTATTCTCACTGATTAAAAACTCACCTTTTTTTCAAAAGTGGCATTGAAATAAAAATTGTACAGAAATATATATTCTTTATTCAGTTACATAAAAAAGAAAAGGTGGATTTACCTTTAGTAATTCATATAATAAAATGGGATACCAACATAATCGATGAAAGCTTCTTTGCTAACTTAAGTTAAATGAGAATACAAAATCTGTGCAAGAAATGTCTAACATACCTATACGCCTGTATCAGAGACATTTTCCGTGGTAGCCTGCTTCATTTTGTGGTCATCGACCGGTTTCGGGCGTTCGCCCATCTTCAGAATGCGTTTTTCAGACGCATCCTGAAAATGGGCGAACGCCCGAAACCGGTCGATGACCACAAAATGAAGCAGGCTACCACGGAAAATGTCTCTGATGCTTTCCAGCTCTGCGGAACCAACCACCACAACAACTATACTCCTGTGTTTGAATAGTATTTATTAAAACCCTATGGCGCAACAAAACAGCCTATGAAGGACCAAGGCTTGCCAGGCAGCGATTTGAATGAGGGCTTACGTGATATGCATGCCGCGGTTTTCTCGCCGTTCAGGTAAAAGTGGGAAGCTAACAACTGTAGCTTTCAATTTTTTTCTCACGATGCTGGGCCCAAACCACTGATTTTTGCCTTTACAGTAATCGAACCTTGAATTCTCGCACCAAAGCCGAGTGCGCTAACCACTAGCCACCAACACGTGAGGGCGAACAATAATAACCATTATATTTGTAACGAGCAAATGATCAACGTATGATCTGCTAAGAATCATGTATTTATTATATTTTAGGCCTAAATTATTTTATGACATATTAAATTCACATATAAAAATATAATCAGATGTTTTGCTTAGAAATAGTCAGCTTCACAATACAAAAACCAGAATTTACCATAAAATACCTGTGACATTATAATTCTTATCAAGATATCCTGATATTAGGCAAACGCCCGAAACCGATTGATAATACAAGATTAAGCAGGTTATCAATCAATCTCTTGATGTTTCCCAGCAAGTGGATCCAACCACCCTGTACGCTTCTAAAAAAATATATCAATTTTTTTTTTTTAACGCACCGTTCCCGAACTCTCGCTCATAACAGCCCAATATTGTACTCATCCCCAATGATTCCGAAACAAGAATGATTCCACAAGCAAGAACATAAGTGGGAAGGGCCTTCCATAAGGTACCTTCCATAAATTGTAATGAAATTATGCCACTAATACCAAAACAAGCTAACAGACAAGCATCATATTCATACTTCATTCATAGAATAAACACATTCATACTTCACGCATGCAGACAGAATTCCTATCCTAATTGACCTCTCAGTAATCGATATTTCTGAGATGCCCGCTAAAATCTCGATAACCACCCAATCTAAGTCATTCATGCCACTAAGTCATACAATAAATTGCTAATATCCAACACGCATGCTCCGCCTATCCTAGAAAATCTCCCCACAGTGTACTACGTCTTAGAGCCTCTTCTACTAACTTTTTAAAGGCATCATATGCACGGAGATTTTTCCAACAACAAGGCTAATGTATCGTTATCAACACGAATAATAATAATAATAATAATAATAATAATAATAATAGTGTTTTATTAATATCATATTTACATAATTCACATAAACAAAATAATAACACACATATCCATGGACAAAGGTCCTTCCGCCAAGTTGACCATCGGTAAGCAAAATTTATGCCCTGTATTAATCAAAAAGTAAACACTGCTGTATTAGGGATATATATAATAGAAATAATCTAGAAAAAGAACAAAAATAAATAGTATCAATACGAATATGAAAGCCTATAAAGCCTGCAATAAGCACACAGTAATTTTACCCGGAGATCCTCATAACTAATGCATTCTGAAAATAATATGCTCAGTGGTCTCCATTTCACTACAGGGCAGCAACCATTATCGACTCAACTCATACCACTTACCCTTAATTTGCCCAGATAAATTAAGGGTGAGTGGTAAGGGTAAGTGGGGTTTAGCACAGTGGTAGAGCATTCGACCTCAAAAGGATGTCAATAGCAAAAAAAAAAATTCTTCAAAGGAAGCTGTATGTGCAAAAATTTGTGAACCTCTACTTCAGGCAAAATATATTACAAATTAATGCGCCCCCCACAACTATCGATCTTCGATCTTTAAAATATGGATATGACCTTCGATAAACGATCTTCCAAATACAAAAAAAAAACGGTCCAGGCTTTTTTTGACTTGTTAGAAGTCCAAACGGTCCTGGAGTTAACGTATTGTTGGGTTCCGTAAGTTCAATTAGGTTGATTAGTGTACTTAAAGATTATGATGTTAGAAGCGCAAGTATATATATTTGAACAATACTATTTAAGGCACAAGGTTCCATAATTATATTCATTAATTTTTTTTCATGGACGTCAAGATTTAATCGTCATTGATCATATTGTCCAAATTTGGTCTAGTAAATTTATATACTGTTTACAAACCTTTTCTTGTGCTTTTTGTTTTAAAAATCACATATAAACAGCGTAATAAAGAAAGTATATTAAAGGAACATTCAACAAAAAACAAGTGGTCGTATTCATAGACAGTTCAGCCTTCAGTAGTTTTTCTCACTTCAGCAAGTGTATCTATTTATGAACTTTCCTGTCTCACTGATTACGCGTGTGGATAGGTGTGTCTGTGCGTTTGTTTACATCAATATAACCGCCGGCACTTTTTTTACCAAAAAAAAAAAAACAAAAAACATTTCTTTAAAAAAGTCCAGTGTTTCTATTTTGAACAACCATTAAAAAATATCTCTAAACCTTTACCCAAATCTTTATTTTCCCTTAGGGATTACCATGTTTTTCAGGTTATTAACTTTAACCTAAAGTAGCATCATTTAGTTTGTAACATGCAAACGCATTAAATGATTACATTTTTGAATTCTTGCACATGTTATTTCTTTTATACGTATTATGAAAGACTAGGTAATTTGGTGGTTTTTGAAATTTTTGTTGTTCATTAAAAATAATTTAAATGTTTCGGTTAATTTTAGAAATGATGCCACTAATTATGACTTTCGTATTATTTTTTTTATGTTACTTTAAACAAATGAAACATTTTTTGTTTAAACTGTTATAAGCGTAGAATCTTTTTCAGATCAAATTTAGCTCTTTCTTAAACTAAGGAAATAACTAATCAAAATTACACTCTATGTCTGAATTTTCGTTTGTTGATATTTGAGACAAATTGATGGTATCAGCAATTGTGCTTAATTTAACTTTGCCAAGTCATAATTACTTTAATTTAAAAGCAATGGAAATAGGATTATTTAGTCTGAAACTGCTCGGTTATATTAAGTTTGTAGATCCTCAAATTTTCCACATTTATATATAAAAGAATGATTATCTCTTAAGGAAACAACACATCCTAGTTGCATCTGTGCTTAGAAAAAAGATAATTGCGGCAAGATTGGAATAATGAAAACGCTTTTAGAAGGGATAAATAGATTATGCTTCAAATATTGTATCCAAAAATGTGTGTTTTTGTTGACCGGTTTTGGATTTTCATTCATCGTCAGTGTAAAGTTATCAAATTCGTTTGGAGGACTGACTTCAACTTAATGTTTTCCTTACCACTCATTCACCTGTTGCGTATCACAGATGTTATCCAACATTGCGGACCCATCCACATATTGAACTATTTGCAGAATATTTCATCACTTATATTTCTAAACTTTATTGAAAGGTATTGTCAAATGGCCTCTGGATACCTGGAATCATAGTTGGAAAGCAGAAGAAATCAGAAAAATTTCTAACGAATCCGGCTTCTGTTTTTTAATAATAGGTTTTACATTGATTTTTAATCACGTCATCCAAATCTTCTGTGATGGATGTAAGAAATATAAAAATATATTTAATTTGAAGAAAAAAATCAAAATTATGAAGAATATTGACATTCCCTTGCAAAAGGACATTTCCAAGTAGAAGACCACTATTGTCTTTGTAAAGTTCATGAACTAGTTAGCATTGTCTACCCCCTTCTTCTCACAGGGGAGGAATTGAACGAACAATTAGAAGACATTCTTTCAAGGATAGTTTGTTGTAGACACCGAAGCTGAACACATCAGGACTGTGCCAGTTTTAAGTTATAACATAAGTGTTTATTCCAATTAATTTCAGTATACCTATAAGCTTATTATTGTGTTATTTTAAAGTAACTTAATTTCACTTAGAGAATATATCTATTTTAAGAACAGTGATTTCTCTTGATTATTTCTAATACTTCACTCTATTAAACTTATATACTCACAAGCCCTTTTACAAAACCGCTCAAGCCACTACAAACTACAACAACTCAACACACCAATTACATTTCACTTCTTTTCATTATCAACGAACTCATTCAAGAAAATTTGTTTTTCCATCCTTCCTTTTAATTGAATACTACTGCTATTCCGGGATAAAACGGCCATCATTCATTGATTGAAATTGTAACAACCATTATTTTAAAATAATACTTTTTTGTTTTTGTTTTTATTTTAAGGCGCGTCAACATATGAGATCATTGGTGCCCAAAGCCTTCTTAGTATACTGCCGGCCTCTGGGGAGTGTTCTGTTATTATAGACAATATTGCCCATTACCGGACAGTGAGCTATAGCAGCCACCACATTTGTATAAAAGTTGTAAAGTCGTAAATTTCAAAACCAATATCAACCAAAGTTTTCAAAGTTAAAGTGGCTTTCAGCGAGTTTCAGATTTTTGGGAAAATCTCATTCAATTTTTTGGGAAGTGGTTTTTGTTTTTAATCTAATTATAATTTGATAAGATCAGCTTATCAAATGAATCATACATTATAGGCCTAATTATTTGTCGTCATTGAATATAAAATTTATTTCTTGTATGAATTTATTTCTTAAAATATATTTAATTAAAAGTTACTAGTGTTTAAAAAATAGCACATATCTAAGTGAAAAATTGCCATCAAACTTGGACATTTTATTAAATATATAGTTGTTCTAAAATACTGTGTAAAGGAGGAACCATACAGTCTTCTTAAATAGTAGTATGAAGGAAAACCTAAAGCCATTTTTCTCCCAGAAACTAAATCAAATTTCACTCGAAAAATTTGAGAAATAAGAGTGTTTAGAAGTCTTAAACTTGTAATATAATCTTTTAGGCCTCCGTGGCTATTTTCATGAAAAACACTTTGGGTTTCTCGGGTTGAAATCGCTTCAATGTAGTTAGTATACCCAAATTTAAAGAAAATCATGTTCAAGAAAATCGAAAAAATTAAAAAAAAAAAATAATAATAAAAAACTCCAGTAGAATGTACTTCCGGTTTGTCAGTTTTCTTTTAGAACATTAGTTTATCAATATTATGAAGCTTTTAAGAACTATATTAAAAATAATGAGCTATAGAGAGAATCCTCAACATTAACAATTCAATTCTTAGAAATTCTCATTAACTTAGAAATTCTTTTAAAGCAATTGTAATAGGATGCGAAGAGAAGGATCTAAAGCAGAGAGAGAAAAACACAAAATTGAGAATCTCACAACGCTACTTAGGCCAGACTGGGAATGGGAGACTCTGTATATGTACAGCTGCGCTAGCCCTACAAGGGACAGTTTTTAGAACAGTTTATATAGCAGTTTACAACACGTCAGCAACCAACTACTACATTTCTCTACTACTCAGTCTAAGTCTATCGCTACCTAATTTCTCTATTTATATGTAAAGTCCTGGCAGTTTTATGTCTTTATTTTAATCATACAGTGTTCACCAGTCATTCTAGCTTATTTCTCAAAAACCCTTCTTCACTAACATTTCTTTCCTTCTAAAACCTATTAAAGCAATTTTCCTGGGACTATGGTATATTAGTCAGTTAGGTAATACTTTGATCAATTAAGGATTTTCTTAATTATGAAACGCCGCAATTCTTTTTGATATTTATAAGGCAAACTTTTGTTACTAACTGTAGTGAGAATCAAACCCTGACTACTCGCACCAAAGACGAGCTAGCGTATTCGCTAAACTTTGCCGCCTAGCAGAATAAACACACAAAACTAATCTAACAGTGAAGTTTCCTTAGGTTTAAGCATTTAGAAGTTGATGTTATCTAATTGCTTTTAGCCGGCAAGTAAATCTAGTACTACACATGTCTAGAAAAGTTTCCATTTATTTACCCAAGACAATCATCACGCAAGGTTACAGCACCAATTTTAAAACATATATTGAAACGTGCTTTTTTTTTTTTTCTGATAGAGTTGAACAGTGCTATCCGTTACCCTGTCAGCCCTAATAGTAAAGCTCTCCAGAACATTGCTCCAGAGATAGAAGAATGTGTACAATCAAGCACATGGTGCATATTCTTTGTAAAGCGCAGAGTCCATTTCATCTATCACTTATCCGGCTGGAGGAAATGGTAAGTTGGAAGTCTCTGTGGCTATGCCAGCTTAACAACACGAACCCTTAACCAAACATCCCTCGAACACTCACACAATACACATACAGACTGTGTAGAGATAGTTGATCCGTACAATTGGAACGTCTCCATTTTGTTAAACCCACTGAAAGCTTCAGTAGATTTTTCAGGTCTCAGTGAATATATAACACCCTCTTCCTCTACATTATTTACTACTTTTGCTTCTTCTTTTGCTATAGAAAATAGATCTGGCCGCTCTTATTTAATCCTTAAATAATAATTATCATATTGTTGAAGTAAAAAGTTAATGGTAAAAAAAAATTAAATCGTCTTTTCCTTTAATTACATTGATTATTCATATTTTTTTTTGTTTTATTGTTTTCGCATTTTTTTTCTAAATTATGATATTTAACCGGAAATAATACATTCTATATTATAAATATACATAATTCCATTTAATTGTTAATAACTAAATAACTATAGATTTGTTATCTGTTTTATTATTTTATTATATATATTAAATTTAATAATAATAACTGTATAAAATTAAATAATTAAATTTAACCTTTTTTATTTTATATATATTTTATTTTTTTAATTTTTAAATCTATTATAATAATATACAAAGTGAAAATTAAACAAATGATAATGAAAGATTAATTTCTGATTGATAATGAAAATTATAAAGACCTTTTATGCCCTTTTTAAATATCACATACATATTTACAATAGCATAACTAATTTCTGTGACATTTTATTTTAAATATTTTATATATATATATATAAACATTACCTTGAAATTATTAACTATTATCATATAAAATTCAATTTGTATATTTTGGCTATTATTATTATTATTATTATTTATTTTTAATTATTTAGTTTAAGATAGTTATCGCTAGAATTATCTAACTATTGATATGCTCTCATGGTTTTTTTTTAAATAAGTTGGAATGTTTAATGATTTTTTTTTCTTTATTTTAGATTTATGCAAGTAGATATACACCCACGTAGTAATTGTATCATAATAAGTTTTGAATTGGAATTTGTTTATCATTTAAAGGTTTGCCTAAAGTCTACGCGACTATTTATCATAACTTAATCCGTTTTGATTGGGTACAACACTCTATATTTTTCACCAAGACTAAAAAGGTTGAATCGCAAAGGTGTGCATAAATGAACACAGATAAATTCTAGCCATCTCTACTCTTTACTCATTACATTACACACACTTGTGAGACAGCCTTGTGACATTAGATAGTATAAAGAATTCTCATTAAAAGGGGGGCCAATTGCAGAAGTCATTAGAAGAATGATGTCTGGTATGAATAAAGCGAAAATGGAAAATTATATTAGATTGGGTAAAAAGCCCATAGTTGGAATAGTTGGCGGACTGTTATGCTAAACAGGGCGCCCAACAAACTTTACTCCCAACCTCATACAATACCCCGAATCATGGTCTCTCTTTTGAAACGAGACTTGAATTGAACTACAAAACAATTAAAATGATATCTTTAATTAATAATTAGTTATAATTAAGGAACGGATTTTTATGTATTTCAAAATGCCAAATATTTAATTAAAATATGCATTTATTTTCGTCAATTATGTGGAAAATATGTGATTTTCTTAAAATATTTTCTGGAATATTTAAGTAAAATGGACATTTTTTTTTATGAAAATGGAAAGTTATAATTATTTATACAAGAAAAGAACATTTTTACAATTTATAATAATTTATTAGGAACAAGATAATTTGTTTTTACAAGTTATAATGATTTATACAACAAAGAACATTTTTACTATTTATAAAAAGATGTGTTAAATTTTCAATTTTGAAAACTTCACTCTTCGAAATTGTTTGCAACCACATGAAATTTCAAATGTTGGAACGTAAAGTGACGACGATCTGGGCCGTAAGATGGACTTGTAACGACTAAAAGATCGTTCAACATCTACAGATGTTATAGGTGCCTTGCTGAAAGAAGTTATCTCGTTGGTTGTAAAGGGTACCTTTTAAGTATTATCAAGTTCAAATTAAGTTCATTCTACAAATTTACCTGAAAAGAACAAGTTCTGGTACTAAAATATATGCGGATATTAAAGCGGAAATGTTGTAACTGAAACAAAGGCACCTATGAACATAAAATTAAACGTAAAAAAACATTTAAACCTAAAGTACTAAAACAGATAACTAAAAAGAAGTTTAATATGGTTCTAGAAATAGAAAAGATAAATTTGACTAGAAAATAAAATAAAATAATTCACCAAAAAAAAAATAAATAAATAAATAAATGACCGTTTTTCAATAAAAAATCAATTTTTGATTTTTTGATTTTTTCTCTTTTTAAATTGCATGAAAATACCTAAGCAATTATGTTAAATGAAATTAACTTAAATAAAAGGAGTATGGATTGGAGAAGATATCTAGCGATGGCACTCCATCCACTATCTTGAAATTATTCTATTCGGTGGTTCAAGGGGATATCTTCTCTTCAGCCGTCTGTATGGAGTATGGAATAATGTTTGAGGAAAGCTGGTGAATTAATGGATTAGAATGAGCAGTTCTGGATGAGTAGAATTTAAGGAAACGAGTTTTGGGTAGATGGTTAACTGTAAGGAATATTTAGGTCAGTATGGATGGCAACGTGCATTAACAACTTTTTGAAGGATTTTTGATTCAAATGACCGAAATGTTTTGAATGATATGATTAATCAAAATGACCGGAGTGTGTGGCTGAGCGTTATCTTGCTGGAACAAAACTTGTTTGTGATTGACCAAAGCTGGGTAACACTGGGTCATTTTTGAGTACATTTTATCTAGTTGATGGCAGCAAAGGTCGGAATTCATTCATCGGGGAACTCGTTCATAGTTCCAGAAAACAGAACATCAACTTTCTCTCAAATTCCCCTCCTTGCACTAACTGGAAATGCTGTTTGACCACGATCAAACCATTGACCAACCGTCTCAGGATTTCGGCAGTAAATCCAATTCTGATCACATTCCATTAATGTTTTTTAATAGTGCACGTCAGATGGATTTTTTTAGGTGAATCTGGCAAGTATCCATTCACCTGACGGCCAGTTGAGGTGTAAGTTCGTGCGGCACTATCCAACATCTGCTTTTTCCGTTTCCTACATTATGGAGATGGTGTCTAACGGTGTCTTTAAACACTGCCAGTTTGGCGGCAAGTGCACAAGTATGGCATCAGAGACATTTTCCGTGGTAGCCTGCTTCATTTTGTGGTCATCGACCGGTTCCGAGCGTTCGCCCATCTTCAGGATGCGTTTTTCAGACAGTGTGACAACACAGACTTGCACAGAGCAAATTCAGTTTTGCTGAACTGAATTGCAAAAACTGAATTTGCGCTGTGCAAGTCTGTGTTGTCACACTGTCTGAAAAACGCATCCTGAAGATGAGCGAATGCCCGGAACCGATCGATGACCACAAAATGAAGCAGGCTACCACGGAAAATGTCTCTGATGCTTTCCAGCTCTGCGGAACCAACCACCACAACAATTTGTGGTTGGATTTGATTCGACAGCTTCCCGTAAAGCCTGATGGTCGCCCTGAACTTGTCTTTCTTTTTAAGGTTGTATCAGTAGTATTGAATTCTTGAAACCAACGCCGGATAAAACGCTGATCAAGGAGAACTTCCCCTTTGAATCTCATAGAGTACGTTTAGTTTGAGCAGCTATATAGACTGTTTTTTCCACTAATGACATAAAATTGCTAATATATCGTAAAGCACAGTCATGTTTTTCTAAAAATGTTTACAATTGAACTGACCTTTGGAGCGGATATAATCAATATAGAAACATATTATAGAGTCTAAAAATTAATATAAAATCGGTTTATAAATAACAGACGTACATATATGGATGGGTTTTAAAAGTCCATGGGTTGATATATCCCATTATTTTAAGATAGCTAACTATTGAAAGTGGTGCTAAGATTTTAAAAGAAGATTTAAACTGTTTCTATGGATTGGTGATTTAAATTTGGTGACTTTGCGCATGCCCAGTTATCTATAAAGTGATTTTTTCAAAGAATTTCATTTCTTTCTTTTTTTCTAATTTAACGTGCATTTCTGTTTTGTTTTAAATAATAAATGCAACAATTAAAATAAAACACCAATTGAATTAAGTTATAGTAGAAGTAATAAAAACAAGAAAACAAAACATAAATTAATAAACAAAATAGGTGTGGATAAGAGTTCAGGTAAAATCGTATTAATAAGGTGGAGTAAGAAGGACCACTCCTATCAAATCGTTTTTTAAACTGAATAAAACACAATCATTCAGAAATGATTACAAGCCAACTAGTTTTGAATGCACTGATTATGAATTATTCATTACGCTTAAATTACCTTTCTTTTTATTGTAATATTTATTAATTCATCTCATTTATTTCACTGTTAAACAAAAGGACACTAATGTCAATTCTTTTTTAGTAATTAATTCATAATTAATTATCTAGATTTGATAATTATCTATTTATTTTAAGTTAATAATAAAATTGACTGTTATTTTAATGATAAGCAATATTTAAAGCATTGATAACATTCCAAATCTGTTTTTTTTTTTTTTTTTTTTTTTTTTTGTAATTTTCTCGAAATTTATTCCAACGTTTTCTTTAAATTTTGAGGTTACTGCACCTACATAAGTCTATCATTTTTATTTGAAACATTTGTCCGGAAGAATAGGACTTGCTGCTATGTTTGAGCACGATATTTACTATGTAAATTCCACAGTCAAGAAACTTTGACAAATAATAAATGTTATAATTGGATTTTGAGGTTCGGTCATACAAAAAAAGAACTCTTTTTAAATTTCTACCAACGTTTCGGCAAATTTATTGCCTACTTCAGGGTAAAAATTTTCAGTTAAAATTACTTACAAACTCTAGTTTGTAACCTGTGACATCCCATCACCAAGTTGACATAGTTATAAAAAAAAAAAATACAGAAACATGGAAAAATGTTCAATAAGTATTGAGAAATAACAGAGATTAAAATAAACATTAAAAATTAAAAATGAGACAATACCTGTGTTTAGTTCTTTGTTTTGTTTATGTAGACCTGAGGAAGGACAGCAAAGGTGTCCGAAACGTTGATAGAATAAACTTTTAAAGTTAAAAAAATTTTTCTTTAGCTTCAGCCAACTTAAAATATTTTGATTGTTTAAAAATTGTTCTGCTTCTCACGTTGGCCAACATTATGAGACTCGGTTCTTTCGGCTAAATTTTCTTTTCTATTTTCTTCAGATGCTTAATCAATCAATCACTAATTATTTATCAAAACATACATTAACAATAATTATAACAACGGTAAGGGAAAACTTCAAATTTATATTTATTTTCTATCTGAAATCTAAAGGTTGTTTAACTACAAGCAATATCTGTTGCTCACACTTTGTAATTCAATCGTATTGAAAGCTAAATATTAAATTTTCAGAGTGACATTTATTTGGAATAATGGTATTAAGTTGAAATTATCACTAAATAACTTAATTTTAATTTAAATTAAAAAGAAACAATTTTTTTTTAGAGAATGCCCCAACCTAAGCATTCTATCACTTTTTCCTACAATAGCAGTCGCTTACATAAGCTCTAGTTCATATCTCTATGTCACTAAAACTATAAGGACCGTATTTGCACAAATAAATACCAGGTTTTTTTTTTGTATAAATTTGCTTCTTGGGATTGACCAACTTTTTCCCCTTGTAGCGTAATATGCCGGACTAATTGGGCTTTACTTCTCTCCAGTAATGGACAGTCAAATATAAGATGATTACATCCTAGATAATAGTTCCTGGCAAGAACAATACGATGCTAGAGCACCAGGTAAAATCTATGTAAATATATCATATTGGGATCATGCTCAGAGAAAATTTGTGTTAAGGCATGAGTAAGTGCCAGTCTTAACTTTATTTTGCTTTGGACATGTGGAAAAAATAGTTTTGTATCTGTTCCATTACAAAGCTATGAGCTCGGCAGAGACCCATTTGATCCCATTCTGCTACACTTTTTTCAAGCAAGATACGAGCGATTTCGGATTTAGGATACCGGGAATTGAAGGATAGGTAGATCATAATCTTTAGCAGCCTCCTTTGCTAATCAATCAGCTTCCTCATTGCCTTCCAGGCCCACGTGTGCTTTAACCCTTACCAGAATCACTTCCTTCCCAGCATCCTTCAAACTATTTATTTCTTTCCTTGCTTCCTCGCAGATCCTGCTAAGATTGTCGTAATTTTTAATTTTGAATTGCAACTCTACTGTCAACATAACTGGTACTTGAAGCTATTTTGCCAATGGAAGCAGTATTCTTTAAACCACTCGAGCACCTTAAGGATTGCGAGTTCCTTTGTCCTAATGTCTCTAAATATTCATTCATTACTTTTACCAGGTATAAAACTCCAATTGCCACCAGTTATCATGTAGATGGCAACTTTTTACAAAAACTTGCATATTTTTTTGATGTTGATACATTTTTCCCAGACCAAACTCCAATTTAATGTGCATATAAACCATATATTACTAATCAGGCGGCCAAAACAATTTGGCTTCATCCTACATATATCCACTGGTCTACACATAATCCTCTCCTCACTCCTTACAACATTATATTGATCCCTAGTTAGACCAATCATGAAATATTATTATTCCCCCTCCCTCCAATCTTTTACTAGAAAAAAGTATAGAACAAATTCTTAAAATACTTTAATTTCCGATTTTTTCCCCCTTGAAATCTATTTATATTGGGTAACATTAAAATATCCACCCTTGGAATGCCGCAGGTAAAAAAATACATCCAAAACACTTCTCTAACACATCATAGATTCTTCATAAACTTCTCTCCATAATTAATTACTCAGTCACATCTAAATATAATCTCAGACACACATAAATAAATATATTATTCACCAATAATCAAAAATAAGGCAAATTAGGAATTTTTTTTTTTTTTTTTTTACACCAATCGAAATATTTAACAGGCTGGCAAAATGCTGATATTTATTTATTCCATGAAAAGCCTGAGGCATATTATTATAAGAAAGATAATGGAATTCTGGTATTTTAACATATTTCTTAATGTTTATTTTTTATAGATATCATTATGTATTTTTATTTTATTTTATGTATCTTTTATATTTATGTCAATATGAATTTTTACTTGTTAGTATTCAGTTATTTATTCTTTCTTTTTAACTATTACAAAGTAATTATTATTATTATTATTTAGGTTGTATATAGTGTAAATGTATTTTATTATATAACGGTAAAATATTTATTATTAACCCCATTAAGAAATATAATATATCTTATCTTTATATAAAATAGGCTTCACCTGTTTGTTATTATAATAAATAAATAAATAAATAAATATATACCGTTTAGAAATATTGCTAGAAATTCAAATTTGAAGAAAATCGATTAATCAGAAGTCTCGAAAACGTTACAATGGTTTTTCCAAAAAAAACTTTGAATGTTGACTGATTCTACGTATAATATGTCTTTAAAAGATTATTCTGAGAGTACTGTAAGATTTGAGGCGTTAATTTTCCAATGCTATTTGAAAGGATGTCTGTCAGCATTTAACCTCACACTTCGATGTTTATGTTAGAGCTCTGAAAAAAAAAAATCAAGAAAATAGGCCACTTCTAAAATTGCATTAACCATACTAAAAAATAGTCGTGTTAGTGTGTCACACCAATGTTTCACATGTCTTTGTGCTGTAAGACGAAATATTATGATCGGGTCAAAATTTTCTAGACTTTTCTATCAGAAACATAGGTTTTCACCGTCCCCCCAACCACAGAATCCGAAAAATTGTTTTTTTTTTTTTTGTATGTTGAGTTTTTGTAATTTTCTCGCAAAACGGCACAAATGATTTCTTAAAAAATGTATATATATGTTCCATATTAGGAGCTACAACTTTGATTTTTAAATGTTTCTTTGGAAAAAAAAAAATTTCATTTAAGAGCGTAATTCAATTTATTTATTATCTATAATGGAGTTGATGAGGAGAGAAATTAGGTTTGATTAATTAAACGAGAGATAATGTAGATAAACATGTTGATATGCTACAAGTTTACACTAACCGCACTGGACTTGTAATGATTTTATGGAATAAAAGGTGGGAGTAGAGATATGACACGATGCGATGTTTGGTTGAATCTGATAGATAGATTTATAGATGTCCTCTTAGGTAGATTCTCACCGGTTTATATACAGGTCCTCCCACTCTAGCCTGCTTAAGTCAGAGAGTACCAGAGAGGGTCTGTCTTCTCTCTCTTAATTATCTCTCTTGCCATTACATTGTCTATGGGACAAGCCCCAGACAAAATTTTTCAATGAAGTATAATTCCAAAAAAATCAACCTATAGTACATACAATATATACACGTAAAATAGAGCATAAATGATACATCATGCTTGTAAAGTAAAAACAATATAAACTTTTGAATTATAATTAGATATTTAATTTTTTGATAGCCCATCCTATGGAAATTTTCCGTTATCAAAAATGATATGCAAAAACCAATGAAAACTGCCACCAATATTATTTCCTACAGACCGATCAGCTTGCTTCCAAACTTCTCGAAAAACTTCTACTTAAAACACTGTATCCTCTAGTCCTACAATAAAATATAATTCCGGATCATCAGTTTGGATTTCGGAGACATCATTCTGCTATCCATCAGGTTCTTAGAGTTGTGGACGCTATTGCCATCTCCCACGAGCGGAAGCAATATTGCCTGAGTATTTTCCTAGATGTCGCTCAGGCGTTTGACAGAGTATGGCACGAGGGTTTGCTGTGTAAGCTGTGGGATATCCTTCCTCATACTTACTACCTTATCCTAAAATCATATCTGCAAGACAGATATTTCAGGGTAAGCTGTGGAACAGCAGAATGCTGTATACAGTTGAGTAGAGCTGGTGTTTCCCAAGGCAGTATACTCGGACCACTCCTGTACACCTTGTACACAGCAGATATTCCACAGTATCCAAATATCAACATATCTACCTTTGCGGACGATACCGCAATACTGTAACCCTCATATCGATCCTGTTATTGCTGTCAGGGGTACCTCGACCAACAACAGACCAGGTTAGTTAAATGGCGAATCAAAATTAATCCAACCACCACTGGGTGCCTTCTCCAATCTAAACTTCCTGTTATTGTATTAGCTATCACTATATTTACTAGTTGTAACTATTGTTACAGTTGTAAATTTCAACAAAATAAAAAAAATTATAAAAAAATTAAAATTAAGTTTGAAATTACTTTGCAAAACATCTTGGATTGAAATATTAGTAGTTGATAACTGTATATATAAGATTAACAATTTATTTATTTTTTTGTTATATTTATTATTTTATTTTGTTTATTATTAATTTAATTTATTGTATTAATTATTATTGAGATCATTATAAAGGAGATTTCTTAATCTGAGCACATTAAATACGTATGTACAAATTAATTTTTAAGGCAGTTTCAATTCTTTTGGATTGAACAGCTTCTCCATCCAATTTGTCTCATTATTAAATTTGTGATATTCCCTCAAGGGGTTTATTAGTACATAGGGCATGGCACGAAGATAATGTTTTAGGTCTACATTTTGTAGGGACCTAGAGGCGTAAATGTTTTAGTATATTGTGCCCTTGTCAGTTATTTTAATGAAATATTTACTTGAACTGCGTAGCTGTATTTATTAAATCTTGTGTAGGTTGGAAAAGTGGTCAGTATATAGCTGTCAGTGTAAAGTCAGAACTAAAAATTAAACGTTAATAAGGACTGAAAGTAGGATTGTTGAATTAGATGGTTTTGATCTATTGTAGTTAAATAATTCTGGTATATGCCTAAAATTTAGGGGATAGGAGATTTTAAGTTTGGGCAACTGACTATTGTGGACTGTAATTTTTTGGTCCAGCAGATTTTTTGGGCATACCTACAGTTCAACGTTTCTAAAATATTTAGGTACCAGCGCAAAACTTAATTTTTAGAATGCAATAACTAATAATCAGAAGTATCTGTTGGTTGGCTGATCGGCCGCCAGAGGGTATCATAAGAAAACACAAAAAAAATTTTTATGTGTTTTTTATTAGTAACCCGACGTTTCGACAAACATTGTTTGTCTTCTTCAGGGGCTATCTATAAAGGAAAAAAATATACATAAAAATCTAGCTTACATTAACAGAACAAAAACAAAAATTATGACAATAGAACAATAAAAAAAAGTTGTAATGGCAAACTAACTAAACTAAATTCAAAAGGTAAATACAGATAGTGTAGAAAAATTATGGAAATATTACAGACCTTAGAATGGAAAATTTGTATGCCCTATCACTACATGTTCAATTATTACTGTGGTTATGAGTGTACTACCACTGAAAGGTTGAGAAGGAACACCGGGGGAAAGTAGTGGTGGTGGTGGGAGGAAGTACCATTAGGAATTGTGGAACAATGTATTTTTCTACACTATCTGTATTTAGCTTTTGAATTTGGTTTAGTTAGTTTTCCATTACAACTTTTTTTTATTGTTCTATTGCGATAATTTTTGTTTTTGTTCTGTTAATGTAAGCTAAATTTTTATGTTGAAAATGGATTTTGAGGTTTGGTCAAACAAAAGAACTCTTTTTTAAATTTCTACCGACGTTTGGGCAAATTTATTGCCTTCTTCAGGGTCTGTACAAAGGTTGAAATACATATAAAAAATAGGACCAACAGAAAATATGAACTTAAACTAAATATTTCCAAAATAAAAATTTTAAACTAAACAATATAAAATAAACTAAGTACAAAATATGATATATACAGAGTACAATTAAATTTATTTTAAATTATTGTAGACAGATCAATATTAAACTAAATCGCAGATCAATATTAAACTAAATCGCAACTAATAAAAAAATAAACATAAAATAAAAAAATAAATAAAATATATATATATATATGTGTGTGGCGTATATGAGTACAGTATGAAAATAACTTAGGAAATGTACTTACAAAAATTTTTAGTGAGAATTCCAGTAGTAATTAATAATCTAGTATAACCTGTGACATATCATCACCAAGTGTTACGGACATTGGATGGGTCAAGGTTTATAAAGGGCTAGGAGAGGGGATGGGAAAACCGTGTCTTAGTCTGTATGTTGTTTTGGAAATTCCAGGAGATTGTTATAGCTGAGGGATAGGTTTTTGATGTCTGTTCTAAAATTAATAGAAAATTTATCTTTCAGAATTTAGAACAAACACCAAAAACCTATCCCTCAGCTATAACAATCTCCTGGAATTTCCAAAACAACATACAGACTAAGAACGGTTTTCCCACGGTTTAGCCCCCTTGACCCATCCAATGTCCGTAACACTTGGTGATGATATGTCACAGGTTATACTAGATTATTAATTACTCCTGGAATTCTCACTAAAAATTTTTGTAAGTACATTTCCTAAGTTATTTTCATACTGTACTCATATATGCCACACATATATATATATATTTTATTATATTTTTTTATTTTATGTTTATTTTTTTATTAGTATTAATTAATAGTTGCGATTTAGTTTAATATTAATCTGTCTACAATAATTTAAAATAAATTTAATTGTACTCTATACATATCATATTTTGTACTTAGTTTATTTTATATTGTTTAGTTTAAAATTTTTATTCTGGAAATATTTAGTTTAAGTTCATATTTTCTGTTGGTCCTATTTTTGATATGTATTTCAACCTTTGTACAGACCCTGAAGAAGGCAATAAATTTGCCGAAACGTCGGTAGAAATTTAAAAAAGAGTTTTTTTTGTTTGATCGAACCACAAAATCCATTTTCAACATAGAATACAACGGTCGTAACGAACACCAAAAACATCTAGATTTTTATGTATATTTTTTTCCTTTATAGATAGCCCCTGAAGAAGACAAACAATGTTTGTCGAAACGTCGGGTTACTAATAAAAAACACATAAACATTTTTTTTGTGTTTTGTTATGATACCCTCTGGCCGATCAGCTAACCAACAGATACTTCTGTTATATGTGGTTGGCTTGATTATAAAATTCTATCATCTATTTAATATTAATTACCGATTAAGTTATACTGTCAACAATTCTGAGTATGAAAAAAAAAACGGTTGACCGGAAATGCGTTTTTACTGAACAGTTTTTTTTTTTTGCAGTTTTCTTCATAAAAACACTGACAGGTTTCATTATATTTCTTAGACTTACTTTGAATACAGAGACTTATTTGTTTTGCTTGAAACTTTTTTTACGAGATAGGCGAGGAGGAAGGGAGATTATATTTACCTCAAAAAAGTCATTTTATTAAATTTAGATTCCCATTGACAAAAAAAAAATTGAGATAAGTTTCACAAATAGATTTTTATTTTAAGCCTCAAGTAAAAGCTTATATTCCGCTAAATATCTTGTTTTGTTTTTTACCGCAAGAATGAGCCACTATTTTTTTTTTCTTTTTAATTCATTGTATTCATAATAATTTAAATCGTTACAGAATTTATTTTTAATTAATAATTCAAAGGTACGATAAGATAAATTATTTTTAACTTGACCAACAACTTTAAATTATATATATAAATAAACTTCAAAGAAAGAAAGAAAAATAAATCCATAACGCCATCTAGTATATATATATATATAACACATATATCCAACTTTCCTAGTATGGTTCTGGAACCATATTTAACCCACAGTACAGTCCACATTACTGCGCCACATAAACAGTCATATACCATATATTCTAAAAAAAAAATAAGTATTAAATTGCAGGTTTCTCTCTTTTTAATAAATTACAATTATATACTTTCTGAAATATGTTTTAACTTCCAACCTTATTGGTAATTTATTACTTTAAATGAAAAAAAAGAAGAAAAAAAGTCGACTGCTAAAATTTACTTTATTTTGAGTTTATTTTAGATTATTATATTGATTTATTAAAACTTTATATTAATAATTAATTAAATCCTATACTTTATTAATAAATTTGGACAATTTAACAATGCACTAATTATATTCCAAAATTTAAACAACATCAGAGAGACTAGTGAATCAAATATTGCTAAGAATTGTTACAAAATATTATTATAAGAATCTGGTATTAAAACTTTCACACTACACATTCACTTATTCTAATTAATACAAAATTGAATCAAGAAATTTACTTTAAAATGGTAAAGTTAAATCTATAATTGTGCTGACCATAATAAAGTCGGTGTTAAGGATTTTACTTGTTTACCTGAACAGCCTTATATGAAGCGCTGTATAAGAAAACCCACCAAGCTTGTACAAAGTTAAATTTTTAAACTAACTGCCAGAACCCTCCCCCCCCCCAATAACCCTCTGAATTTTTTTTTTTTCCAGAAAAATGTATCAAATAAAAGTAATATCTAAGTTTCTATCTAAAACAGTAAGCAGTCACAATTTTTTAAGAAAATCTTTGCAACAGTTTTCGACAAAAATTCACCCCCCCCCAAAAAAAACTACAAAAAAAACGTATTCTGTAAAATTTCATAAGCGATTAACCGGAAATTGTTTTCAATAAAAGTGATAGGTATATCTAAGTGTAAATAGTATACAAAGTTTAAAATAAATCGTTGGAACTGTTTATGAGAAAATAGCGAAAAACTGTCAAATAAAACTTCTGTAAAAAGTCATTAGCAACTTCTAGTCACCAGATTTTTCTTCAAACTAGTAGGAATTTGAGCAAAACACATTTGGCACTATTATAAGAAAAGTCTTCCAAAAACAATATTCCCCCCCCAAAAGAATTTTTAAGAAAATCCTTGGTATATTTCTTGAAGAAAATCCGCAAATATAATCCTGAAAAATGTTATGAACAAAATTTGGTGAAGATCGGTCAAGAAAGAAAACATTCAATTCAATTATGCCAATGTTTCGACAGGGTTTCCTGTCTTTATCATGGCTTTAATATATTATAATAATAATAATAATAATAATAATAATAATAATAATAATAATAATAATAATAATAATAATACTTTATTTTGAAAAAGTACAAATAACAAAAGAAAAGAAATATAAATAAGAAAATAGAACATGTGAAAACTGAAAAATAAACAAAGTATTAAATAGCATGGCAATAGCCGTCTGCCAGAGTTTTACTATATGATTTACAAAAGAAAATGAAAGAAAAAAGTACTGATAGTATTACTTGAAAAATATAATAAATAAAAGTATATTACTTGAATTAATGAACGAAAAGAACAAGAATAATTACACAAAAAAATAAATGCTAATAAACTAAATCAAAATCCAAAACCGAACAGTAAGAGTATTTTAAATGAACTGCTATAAGAAAATATAAAAAATAAAAATTACTAAGGAAGATCTGAAATCCATTCATAACTTATTCTCCAGGCATGGCGAGCATATGAAATCAAGGTGCAGCATGAAACCTTGTCAGTTAAATAATTTATAATTTCGCATCTGTTAAGAAAGCCTTTACCAAAATACAGACATCTAAGTTCTGAAAGAAGAGGACACTCACCCAAAAAATGGTACAAGTCTTCTCGGGCATTAGAATTACAAAGAGAGCACTTCTCAACATCTGGGTCTCTTTGTAACCATGGTCTATAATTTAGGAAAAGTAACTCTCCCCTAAGTTTGAAAAACCAACGAAGATCACGAAATTCTAAGTCATTAAAAAAAGACATAAGTAGTCAAATCTCTATGGTCAGAAATCAACACTCTGTAAAGAAGAAAACGATCAGAAATTGTTGCACGATTCACAGCCTCCCCAAGGCGAGTGGCCTCAATTTTAGATAAAAGAGCAGACAGAGCGACAATCCCAATTAGGAAGACTTTCGAGGGAGCCGGAGAAATTTGAACTGTGAAGACAAGATAGGGTGAGCCAGTGTTTAAACCAGAATATGTTTTTTATTATTATTTGAAGAGCGGTGATCTTAGGAAGGCGAAAATCATCCATCGACAGGACCTTAAGACAGTATTTAATATGCAGCCTCAGAGTGAAGGAATGAATAGAGCCCAAAGCAGTCTCAATGATCAACATATAATTGGGGGTACAAGAAGTCAAAGCAAACAACTTTTTAAGAAAAAAACGTTGGAATTTTTCCAAACAGTCATAAGCTTGAAAGCCCCAAATCTGACATCCGAAACACACGACAGCCTGCGAAACACTGTTAAAAACTTGGAGTTTTGGCTTTAATATATTACAGATAGTCGTGAAGAAATGGAGAAAGAATTTTTTAAAAGATACACATTTGTTATTATATCGCAGAAACATAAAAAAAGAAAAATTAAAAATGTTAAAACTTACTTGACTCAAATCATCTACAAAAAAATGTAGAAAATAATTTTCTGTAGATGATTGGAGTCAAGCGAATTAGTAACTTTTAATTTTCCCATTTTTATTTTTCTGCGATGTAACAAATGTATATGTTTTAAAAATTCTTTCTCCACATCTTCACGACTATCTATATATATTAAAGCCTTGATAAAGACAGGAAACTCTGTCGAAACTTTTGGCATAATTGAATGTTTCTTTCTTGACCCGATCCTCACCAAATTTCTTCATAACATAATTCATCCAACGGTCCAACAAATCACTTTTATAATCTGAAAAATTATTAATATCTGAATAATACGTATTTCCAGTTTGGGATTTTGATTGAATATTTAAGTTGAGCTTTTCTGTTCAATTTTTTAAATTTTTTTGAGGTATACTATTTATACTATTTAATGAGTGATTGTTTTTATCCTTGGACTGGTTTTTAGATATTCACCCATCAAAATGTTTTGATAAACAATGAGGTATAAGACAAACTGAGGTATAATGCTAGGTCAGGTTTAAACACATATTCGAGTGATAAACTAACGCTATGCCAAATGACACACTGTTTATGAAGACATCGGGAATAGTGGGGAGAAAATCCGAAGCCAGTCCATATTGTGAACCAGTTGTAATGACATGGCAAGGTCATAGCAATGTCAAACCTTCACAACACATAACAAAGAAAGAATAATTTATAACTAGTGGCCTAGCCGGCCGCTGTCTTCTAGACAAGGCCGCGGCCAAACAAACAAAACCAAGGGTCAATACTTTACATCAAAGCAAGCACCGATAAGCTGGCCACTGACCTAAATCGCTGGTCACCGAACTAACCAAGGTTGCACACTAGGACAGATGTCTTGGTGTGAGTGTTGCTAACACTGATATAAACTTCGCCCCATTGGAAGAAGGAATGATTATACTTCAGTACGTCTTCAAGATCATTATACGAGCAGCAGTTCCGCGTCCCTATACAGTTTTTATTTATACTATTTCCTTAGTTGTGCATCTCAGTTCATTTATTTTAATCATTCTAAATTATTAGTTATTTATCTCCTATTTATTTCTAAGTATTTCTTGTTAATAGTTACCATTACTCACGTTTAAATTATTGTACAAATACAGTCTATTTTTTATAAATTCCGTGTTAATAATTCGAGCACTAACTTCCAAAAATCTCTAAACTAACTTCCGCCCTCTTCAAGACATCTACTACATACCTCAGGAATCACAATAAACGATTCCACTACACAGCCATCAATACACATTGCACATATAAAAAACATAATTTCAAACTAAAAAAAAAATGTCTAAAAACGAACTCTAGGGACCTAAAAACAGGTATTACAGCTGTAAAGTCAATTTGACAATAACAGAATACTTCTTATACCAGTAAGCAGCGCTCCCTCAAGCGGTTACGAAGCCCCCAAAAAAAGAAGACAAATTGCCGCCTCTTAGAGTATATATATGTTACCGGCAGAGTATGAAATTCAGGCATTCTATAGAATGGTTAGGCATTTCATATAATACCATGCGTGGTTTATACTCAGATACCAGGTTAATACTATGCGTGGTTTATATTCAGATTTCAGATTAATACTATGCGTGGTTTATACTCAGATACCACATTATATTTCATATGATAAATTTTGTGTATTTGAAAAATATTCTTTTAAATATTCCTATTAATTCATTTGTTAACTTGAGAAAATTCTATTGTAGTGTTTCAATATAATAAATCATGGTATTCCAAATGGCGTTTCAATATTTCTGATACTTTAAGTAAAATAATTTAATTTTTAAATGATTACTATTAAAATATATTTTAAAATCAGGATGTAATAAAATAAATGGGCGCAAAGATATTGATCAATACATCATTGCTCATCAATACAATTTACTGAAGTCAATAACTTCTCTGGGCGGATGTGAGCGCAAGCTCAGGGACCGCCCGAATGGTGTGGGGAAAAAAAAAGAAATAAACAAAATAAATGGGCGCTCGTTCGGGATGAATTTCATACTTTGCCGGTAACATACATACTTTTTTAAGCAAGTCTATGCTTAAAAAAAAATCTTCAAATACAAACTAAAGCAGTGCTTTGCTCGCATGCTAATGCTATTCTATTCAGAGAATTATATTATGCATATTCAAACAAAGTTCAAGCATCGTCCTTTACAAAAATTCTGCGTTAATTTTTCCAAAATAGTATAAATATTTTTTTTAAGTTTGACACATAATATAAATATAAATACGCTATGCATTGTAATTTTTTTTTGGCGAACGAAAAAAATCGATATGTGAAATTTTCTATTAATTGAGAGTATTTAACACATCAATATTTTTCTCACACTTACAGCCAAAATGGCGCCCCGGAAAAATTTCCGGGTTGGCCGCTCCTAGAGCGAACAGCTGCTAGTAAGAGATGTTTATTTTCATACATCATTAATGAAGACAAGGAATATGTATTTTTGAAAAATCAAATAATGTTGAATACTTCCTTCTTTATTTTTTTTCGTTTTTAAATTATATTGGATGCTGTAATCTTTAAATATAAAATAATTTCAAAATCATTTTTTTTTGTTTTTTGTTTTTTATACATTTTAAACAAGCTACAATTGAGTGAAAATATTTATTACTCTGTTTTCAAATAACACGAGCTAACCATTTAATGTTTCTATTGTTTACAACTTTAAGATAACATCACAAAACATGATTTATCACTTTTGTTAATTGTTTACTTATTTATTTATTTTTTTCTTCAAAAAAGAAAAAAAATTTGACTGAAAAGTTTTTTACACTTATGTGTTTTCTATTTTTAGAAAAATGGAAGAAACGAAGCTGTCAAAACACATTATTGAAAATTTGAGAAAATATCTGTTTGAAATTCCTATCGTTAATAATATCAATCCTTTTCTTAATAATGTTACAATTTAATTTACTACGAAGTAATTTACAATTTTTTTTTTTTTTAATTGTTTTATTGGAATTTACAAATTGCAGGTGCAATTGCCCCTGCAACATGTGAATATTATCACTTGCTTGACTTGAGAGGAGTTACCCTCCCATTTGAAGGTGGCTATCCAAATGAATCATGTACTGATCTCCACCGATCAGTAAATCACATGACCAGCGCCGTCTCAGACGACGAGTGTAATTATCAGAAAGATATCAAGATAAGGCTGATGTATTAGAGGATTTATTACTGTTATTATTAACTGGGTGCCTATCGGCCTGGGACCTAAGCCTATGTGGCTTTTAACCTCCCCAATTTCCCTCCAAATCATCCTCCTAATTAATCTCCCCGCGGTAGTGTACCGGTTTGTCTACAATATCCTAAAATATCTTTCAGTTCCAACGTCTCCCAGGCAGTCCCGCGAAAGTGATGCCCTCCCAAAATACACGAAACCTGGTACCAGCGAAACGGGGACACTGACTTAAATAGTGATACACCGTTTCCCTAACACCATCATCACATATGGGACTCGATGGTCCTCCTTATACTACGCAAATGGCTAGCCACCCATGAGTGTACACCCACCAAGGTCCTCAGTCCTATCCTACTAAGGGACAAGAGGTAATCTGAAACCCCCTGCTTAGTTCCTGTGATAAATCTTTTAGCCTGGAGGCACACCTGCGTGTCCTCCCAGGATTTATTCAAAACTCTCATCTACCAAGAGGATTAGAGGATTTAGGATGAGAGGGAAGGTGAGCATGAAATTTCTTGTACCCGGCCGTGGTGATTAACTCTTGTACGAAAGGTACTTTTAGTACTGAATGAATGGTTATATACAATTGAAATTTTAAAATTAGGATCTTCTGAGAAACTAGTGTTCCAAATTCGCCAAAAAAGCAAACAAGGCCGCTACCTTCTGATGAACATAATATATGGTTAATAAACTGGAGGTACCAATGTTTTGGAAAAGTTAATATTCTAATATCTGCCTATTTTGGGTGTAAATAAAGTACAGGCTGGAAGTAAAAAAAAGATATAATTACTTGAAAAATATAGATAACGATAAAGGAATATTAATTGCAATTGATATGCAAATACAAATTGATATGAAATGCACTATAATTTGGATTTTTCTTATTGGACTTAAAAACTTATACAAAATATGATTATTGAAACTTAATGACAAAAAGGCCTGATATATATATATATATGAAGATTATAGATTGTTGTAAGGAATTATCGCACTGCGACCCAAAATATCTATTGTGCCCCCCGAAGCCTTCTCAGTGCATTGCCGGCCTCCAAGCAGTGTTCTCTAGATAACCCTGCCCATCACCGGACGGTGAGTTGTAGAGGCTCCTTGGAAATTAGCCAAAGTTTTGTATTGTTTAAATAAATCGCCTTTGATCTCGTTACTTATGGCGATTTTGTCTCGTTACTTATTGAATGACCCTCGTACATATATACTTATCAATCAGATAAATGAGGAATATATAAAAAGAAAATAAATAAACATAAAGTTGACAATAAATCTAGATTTTATATTTATAAAAGAAAGAATTGCTAGTATTATTCATTAATCTCAAATGATCTAAGTTTGAGAGCTATTTCTGTAACGAAATAATATAATTTATTTAATTTAACCAGAGAATCAGCAATAATTATATATTCTTAATATTATCACTTAAGTTTAATGGATGTGGGTGGCAAAGTAATGATCTCTAATTGGATTGTATAAAGGACATCAGAGCGAGATATGTTCCAGATTTTTCCACAACATGCGTATTACATGCCACTGTCAATATATTGATAATCTCTGCTTCTTTTCCATATTTTATATTTATATTACTGCTGACTCGCACTTGGCTGGCAACTCTTACTTTGTCAATGGAACATCTGTGTAGTTCATATGTAATCCTCCATTATACCCAGCCCACTCGTGCCTCTCTATAAATGGTATTTACCGTTTTCTGTACGGCCATTGAAACACTATGGTTATTTACCATTTCTCTGTAAGTTCTTCGGGAATTTGTTTTTTTTTTTAACTAAATTTACTTCGTTAATATAAATAATATTTCGCTGCCCGTTAACACTGAGCCAGAGACATAATTATGAGAAACAGCTATTTGTCAATTTTTATTACTTTATTGTATTAACGGCACTAACAGAAAGTTGTATGAGTTTCTCACGCCAGATTTTTGAGTCTTTTCTGACCAATACACACACACACACGCACTATTCACAACTTACTACTGTAAGAGTTCAGAATTGCGATCGTTTCAAATTTTCCATGTTGCGTTATGTCATTGGAAAATTTACGTTTTGAGAAACCCGGAATCCGAAAAAAAAAATTATTTATAGAAATTGACTTAGTTAAGGACTAGTCTTAACTTAAGAGTAGAAATGGTGGGGTATATACGAGGTGTGTAAATTAAGTAATGAGACTGATTCTTTATCTTTTTTTTTTTATTCAAATAAAATTACAATACAACATTGTCCCCTTCAAAGTAACTACCTTGGGAAGCCACACAACGCTGAAGACGATTCTTCCATTCGTCATAGCAGTGCTGGAACTCGGATACTGGAATAGACTTCAGTTGGTCGGTTACGGCTGTTTGAATATTCTCCAATGTTCCAAAATGACGTCCCTTGAGGTGATTTTTCAATTTGGGGAACAAAAAAAAGTCACATGGACTCAAGTCGGGTGAATAAGGAGGCTGAGGAGCCACAGGAATGTTATTACTGGCCAAATACTCATTAATTTTTCGGAACCATTTTTGCACAAATTTTTCTTATCCCCAATTCATTAGTCAAAATTTGATGAACGGTTTGTGAGTCAAATTCAACTCTTCGCCGATCATTCGGACTGTCGAACGACGATCTGAACGCACGAGATCGCGAATTCTGGCAATATTTTCGTCGGTTCTTGAAGATGAAGGCCTTCCGCTGCGAGGCTCGTCTTCAATTGATTCCCTTCCTTCTGCAAACGACTTAAACCACCTAAAAACCTGTGCTCTCGACAAAACATTGTCTCCATAGGCCTGGCACAGTTTTTCAAACGTTTCCGTTGCACTGTGCCCAAGTCTGAAGCAAAACCTGATAGCACAACGTTGCTCGTAATTGATGTCACTCATTTTTAAAACGCACTGAAAAAACCTTGCTCACAAAAAAAGTCACTACGGACAGTGCAACAACTCTAGCATTTTCAAATTTGCACTGGACGTGTATCAGATGTTTACATGCGCCGCGTCTCCAGTGTTGCCAGATCGAACACTAGAAAATCAGTCTCATTACTTAATTTACACACCTCGTATATATTGGTTAACAAGATGGCAGGTAGAAATTAAATTAAACTATAATCCAGATGGCTCTGGCAAAACGTTCCACAAACTCAAATTTTAACACTAGAAATATAATGTCACAAAACAACCTAAAAATAAATATTTGTTTTGATGGTTGGTTCCGTAGAACTGGAAAATGTCTCTGATGAAATAAATATGTTTCAAATCAAAATGAAGACTTATATGTATGCAGTTAGCATTCTAAGTTTAAACAAAATCATTGTGGCCGTTTTGTTCTATACGAAATTTAAAGAAAATGATTGCTGAATTTTAACGGAAACAATTTTTTTTCATATTTTCCTTCAATAACACATACACATATACGCACGCAGAGATCATTCGGAAAAAATCATTTTTTTCCCTACTCAGGGAGTTGGAAAACCTTAAAGACTGGTATTTTCGGTGGAAACTAAATTCCAAAAATTTGACACGATCCAGGAGTCCAGAAGTGAGAGAGAAAACGTAAAAACGGAAAATCGAAGATTTTTGCTAGGTAACCCATCCAAAATAAGGTTTTGGTGAAAAGCGGTCAAAAGGGATGGGGGGAAAAGTGGTTGCAGGAAAATTTACTCAAAGTATTGCATATCCAAACCACGTATAAAGCAAATAACCCCTCCTGTGTTTTCAACAATGTCTATAAACTTCGTTGTATTGAATCTAAGAGATAAATTAAGACTTGAATTCAGAGTGCGTAAACTGAATTTACTCTGTGCAAGTCTGTGTTGTCACACTGTCTGACAAACGCATCCTGAAGATGGGCGAACCCCGGTAACTGACTAACCCCGATGACCACAAAATGAAGCAGGTTATCACGGAAAATGTCTCTGATAAATTAAGACTCTTTGTCTTCTTCCACTAAAAAAGGTGACTTATAGATAATTTATTTATATAATTATAGCTTAAAAGATAGACCTTTGTGCACATTTTTTATATCTGCAATAATATCAGTAAATAAGGGGTGGCACTGCCCGCAGTGGGTTACCACAGCTCGGTATTCCAAGCACTTAAACTATCACAATACAGAACAGCACACACTACACTTAAACTACATGTTTTTCCGTCTCTAGTTAATTGGCGTAAGCCAAGGTAGAAGGAAGGGATTAGCTCAGTGGTAGCGCGCTGGATAGCAACGCGAAGGTGCCGGGTTCGAATCCAGCATGCTGCTCTTAGATTTTCTCTTCCTAGGAGCCACTACAACTCACTGGTCAATGATGAGCTAGAGTCGTCTGCAGCTAGAGAACACTGCTTGGAAGCCGGCAGTGCACTGAGAAGGCTCCGGGGGGCACAATAAATCTTTCAGGTCGCAGTGCGACAATCCCTTAGAACAATCTACAATCTAAGGGATGGCACAGCCAATAAATCCACACTCCTCCTCATCCAATAGATAAGACGATATAAGGGGGGATGTGTGGAGAGATTTAAGAAAACCTAGGGCTCCACCCTGTGTTGCTCGGCAAAGATGTTGTGTATGTAAGTCGCCTCACAGGTTGATTGTGTCATCCCAACTCGAGTGGCCGCAATACGAGTTTTAATACGAATTTTTAGTTTTTGCAATATTTTTTTCTCGCAAAGTGCCGCAAAGATTTGCTTTAAACCTTGATACGTGAACTGCACATATAAAGAGCTACAACTTTTTGTTAAAAAAAAAAAAAAAAAAAAAAAAACATTTCTCAGAGAAAGTTCATTTTTGATGCGTTTTTTTGTGAAGCATGAAGTTAGGACTTGCCACTAAAGTGTCCATTTCCTTATTATTATATGGATCCATCTTATAAAACCCGTATTTTCGATCCGCCAATTTTTTTTCGAACGCGGATATTTTGGCAACACATTTAATTCTTATTGGCGGATCGAAAAAGTAGGGTTTTTTTTTTTGTTTATTATTTACTCGTTAAAGGTACGAGGGAGTTACTTTCCATTTGGGTATACAAAGTACAAACACACACACACACAATGTATATATTACATATTGACCTATTACTTTTCTTTGAAAACTTATTTTCCGAGTGATAGATTTTATGGAAATCAATTAGGTTTACTAAAAATTCTTGCTTCCATATACATGCCAATTATAATTATGTAAATTATACAAGTACAAATAATATATCTTTAGAAAAGCTGATATTGTTCTATTCCAGAAACACGCGAGAAAAAAAAAATATATTTAAATGAATATATGAGCATTATATTGAGGAATTTATGTACATAAAATATGACATATTATCTTAGTAAACATAAATGAACAAAAGGTTCTCCATAATAAACTAGAAATAATAAAAAAATTATAAAAAATACTAAAAAGAAAGAGTGAGAGAGAGAGAGAGAGAGAGAGAGAGCGAGAGAGAAATGAAAATTTATTTTTACGATTTCAAAAATAACAAGCACCACTTGTGCCCTATCATTATGTATTTTTGAATGTTTTAACCTTGAACACAAGAGTTTTTTTTTTTTATCATTATTTCAACTGAGTGAAAGATATTGTTTTGTATGATACATCCGATTGTTTTTAGAATGAAATGTATTTAATTTTTTTTTCTAATTTCTATCGTGACATTATGGAGTATTAATTAAATTTGATGTTTGGTTCAAGTTGAAACAAATTTTTTGTGAAACACTCAAACAACTTTCTCTAACATTTGCGAAATATAGTATATATATATATATATATATTATGACGAATTTTCTTTTAACGACAAATTATACTCTTTACCCTAACATAAGTATGGTTGACAAGTACCAACATTAACCCAAGCAGGGAAGTAAGGAAGTAAAGAGCGCGTTAATAACAACACTAACAACCCCATATATTTGAAATTTAACGCCACTAATTCCAGAAAACTATCTGATAAATCAACTTTTTCTGCGCAGCGAGCATTACAAGTTCAAAGGAAACCGTTACAGTCATATTCGAAATAATTAAAAAAAAAAACTGCCAAAAAACGTATTCTGCAATGTTGCACTTGCGGCTAGCCGTTTTTCATCCAATTTGGAATTCTAGCAATGTCTCTAGTGTACATTAAATACTATATAAGTGGCAGAATATATAAAATATATTGAAATAAATTAAGTACTTTGGAGGGAAACTTTTTTTTTACTGTTCCCCAATAGAACCCCACAAAAAATTCAATTACTTAAAATTCAATAAACTTTGTAAATAGTATACGAAGTATAAAGAAAATCGTTGGAGCCGTTTTCGAAAAAGTTATGAATGAAAATATCCTGAATCGCTTTAAAATCGTAAATATTCATTTTGTTAAGTCGCACTTCTGGTGGGTGGATTTTTTTGCCTAAAAACATTGTGTCAGATAGGATGCTGGTAGCTGGAAGGAATATATGTTTAAGCTTCCTCCGACTTTTCGTTTTTGAAATATTTTGTGCATACACACAAATACACACACATACACACCACACACACACACACACACACACCACATATATATATAATATATATATATATATATATATATATATACATACAGGGAGTCCCAAGATATATGGATAACGACTTTTTCTCGGAAACTAACATAGCTAGAAATAAAACTAAAAAATACGTGTACCCGTAGTTTTTTGTTAGAAATCCAAATTTAATTTGCAAATTTGTTTTGGTGCTTCCAGAAACGAGATACTGGCACCAACTTCACTTTTTCAAATGGGGAGGTGTGGTTTTTATTTAAGAAATAGATTCCTACGGTTTTTTACTTTCTTTGAGCGATATTTTACAAGTTATGAATGAAAACATGATTCCTATTGAAACTTTCAAAATGATATTATAACGGTTTTTTTGATTGAATAAGAAGAAAAGTACTATTTTATTATAAATTTTACACCTCATTAATTACAGATTTTGCTCGAACTGGCCTCCACCATTAGAGATGCATACACATGCTTTTTCCTGCCAATTGTACCTTACGACCAAAGAAATACATCTCTAATGGTCGAGCAAGATCTGTAATTAATGAGCAGTGAAATTTATAATAAAATAGTACTTTTCTTCTTATTCAATCAAAAAACCGTTATAATATCATTTTGAAATTTCTTATAGGAATCATGTTTTCATTCATAACTTGTAAAATATCGCTCAAAGAAAAAAACCGTTCAAGTAAATTTTTCTTACAAAAAATAGAGGAATCTATTTCTTAAATAAAAACCACACCTCCCCATTTGAAAAAATGAAGTTGGTGCGTGTATCTCGCTTCTGGAAGCACCAAAACAAATTTGCAAATTAAATTTGGTTTTCTAACAAAAAACTACGGGGGACACGTATTTTTTAGTTTTTTTCTAGTCGTTATCCATATACCTTGGGACACTCTGTATATATCAGTCAATAGATTATATATATATATATATATAAATATAGAACACTGAATTTGCTCTGTGCAAATCTATGTTATCACACTGTTTTGACAAAAATATCCTGATGATGGGCGAACGCCCAAAACCGGTCGATGACCACCAAAAGAAGCAAGCTATCACGGAAAATATCTCTGATTTCTTTATTTTTGCTTTCTCTTATTTCTAGTAAGTACGAGTAAGTATTGAGATCGTGCCACATTTGCGAAATTGAGTTTTTACCCGGAAATACATGTTTTGAAGTCTTCTAAGAAGGAAAAGTTGGTTTCAGCGATTTGTCTATGCTGTGTGTGTGCGTGCGTGGGTGTTTTTGTGTACAAAATATCTCAAAAAAGAAAAATTCCAGGAAGCTCAAATTTAATACTTCCACCGCATTTTTGAAACGAAGATTTCGGGCAAAATCTATCAAGCGAAAAGCGCATTTTCATTTTCTTTCAGATTTTTGCGATTTTTCGGAACGTCTCCAATGATTTTCTTTGAACTTTGTACATTATCTACATATATATATACGTATCAATTTTATTTGAAATATTTCCTAAGGATAATTGATTTTTTTTCTAGTTTAACAGTAGCGTTATACATTTTCTCATAAGTATCACTAGAGTAAATGTATTTTCTGTCACCTCCACAATATCAGTATACCTTATCAAACATTGCTAGAATTCCAGTATTTGAAGAAAATCTATTAATCGGAAGTGCTATTTTTCCGAATAGGTTTTGGAGTTTTTTTTTTTTTTTTTTTAATTTAACGGAAGTAGCTCTAACGATTTTCTGTAAATTTAGAATGCTAATAAGCACAGATATAACTCACATTTATAGGAAACCTTTTTTACTAGAAATTCTATTATGTTAGATTTCAGTTTTGGAGTTTGATGAAAGCACCGTCTCCAAGACGTAGAATACCATTGTAATATGTGCAGAAAACCATTGTACTTTTGTTTCTACCAATTTTGTGCATAAATTCCAAGTGGGAAAAAAATTTGTCAATATCATTGTATTTTTTTCTTATATTATTGATTTTTTTTTTTTTACTTTCTCTTAATGCCATTAGAGTAAGTATTGTAATCATGTGCAATACTACTCAACATAAAATCAGGCGGTATTTGTGTGCGTACATATTGTATGTACTAAAGCATACTATGTCCACTTCGGGAAATGGGCGCCATAGTATCTCTGGCAGATGGGATTAAATGTTCACCCTTTAGAAGCAATAGAAGAACTTCCCCTTGAATACTGATATTTGTTTCCTGATAATGATTATAATCATTCTGGCCATTGGCATGTACAAAGTTGCAAGATTGCAGATACAGAGCAGACTCACAGCCCAACTCAAGATTCTACTTGTGCCCATCATCGCTTCCCTGGGAATACTTTCTCTTACTGCTGTTAGAGTAAGTATTGTAAGTAGAGTAAGTATTGCAATCATGTGCAAACATAAAATAAGGCGGTATTTGTGTGCGTAAATTTTATATGTACTAAAGCGTCCACTTCGGGAAATGGGCGCCATAGTATCTCTTACAGTTGGAATTAGATTGAATTTTCTATGGGGATAAATGCAGTGCGACATGAAAAGATCTAATATGCCCGCAGCCATTGTCAGGCCACCTCCGGGCATGTTCTCGCGCTAAAGCTATAGACCATCACTAGCAAGTGAGCTGTAACAGCTTCTGGGAAGTGAAAATGTAAAGAAAGACAGTACTGCTAGACTCGAAGACGGGACCATCGCATAGGAGTTCAGCGCGCTACCATTCAGCTAATCTCTTTCATAAAAAAGATGGGATAAAATTCTTCAATTAATTGCGCTAGTCAGGCTTAGTTATTAGTAAAAGTTATCTTGTTAGTACATTTTTTATTTATTGTTTTATTGGAATTTACAACTGCAGATGCAATTGTCCCCTTGCATGTATCACTGACTTGGTGGCTCTCCAAATTAATCAATAAATTACCGTCCTCCACCGCCATTTAAAGTCCTCCACCGCCTAGTAAATCGCGTGGCCATTACTTTCAGATGATGGATTGGCTTAACAGGAGAGAGCTGGTCTAGTAGGGGATTTGGGTGAGAGGAAAATTTCTTGTATCGAATCGACAAAATATCTAATTAAATAATTAAATTTGCTCTACACTACAAGTAAGTAATAAATCGCTAATTTCACAAAGCACCTGTTCGGATTCATATAAATTCCATATTATATTATTTCAAAAATTTTTAAGTAATTTATCAAATATGGTATTAATTAAACATTAAGCCTACTATATTAAATATATATTGCTCAAAATATATGGGAAAATAGGCGGGAGAAAAACCTTCCCTCATAACTAGATTATCTAACATTGAAGAAAATAGTCAAGCTCCTGTTTGTTAAATAGACTTACTAGTAGTAGATAGATCTTAAAAGCCGTTTGTTTGGACTATGTCCACGGTTGGCCAGTTCTGTTCTTTATATGAGAACGTGTCCATTATATGATTGTTAACCATTGAATGCACTTCTTTCACCATTGAAGATGGTTAAAAGGCGTTAAATCCAATTTAAAGGTAGGGAAGGAAACAGAAAAAAATTGTTTGAATAGTACCGCTACTCTTGTAAACATGCTGTGGCTAAGTATAATGGACCATCGGTGTTTCTTTAATGATTCACGTATTTATTCTTTATTATAATTAATTATTTATTTATTGTCTAATTTTTTTTTTTTTACAAAACAAATTATTGTGATCGTTTGAAGTTGATTATTCAACTAATTAATTTAAGATCTTCTGAGTAAGAAAAGGGTGCTTTAAGATATTGGATTTGTATGTTCATGTGTTTTGATTTCTAAGATCAGCACATTTCAAAAACGAAAAATCAGTTGCGAAACAATCAAATGACAATATAAAATTGATATTTTTTACACATTGTCCTTATAGAGCTGATTGTGATACGTATCTATCCATGGCAGGTAGTACTTGAAGTGATTACATTCCATTCCAAAGGAGAGCGCTAGTAGAAAAATTAAACAACCATAATGAATAAAATATTTGAAATCTAATGTTTCAAATTTTTCAAAACTACCTTAAATTTAATTTTTTCCTACAAAAATGTTTCAGATATATATGATTTCTATTCAGAGAATGCTTTCCAAGTTTATAGAAGAAATTCGTTGGAGCAGTTTTTGTGAAATGCCAAAAAACTCGATAAGTCTATAAAAAGTCTATAACCAATTAATAATATCTCAATATTAACCAATTTTCTTCAATAGTGGATGGGTCCGCAATGCTGGATAACATCTGGTATTTTATCCGTCGTAGCATGCATATTCCTTTTATTCCTGACTGGTTACGGATTTTCATCCACCGTCAGAGCAAATTCACCAAGTTCTTGTTGAGAGTTCACTTCAACGTAATAATTCTGTTACTTGTTACTCACACTTGTTGGTTATATATAATTATGTCGGGAGGTTATAAGGTTATGTTACTATGTGTATGTAATTAATGGCAAAATGTAATTATTGTAAGTTATGATTAGATATTAGAAAAATAGTGTATAATAAACTTGTTTACTGTTTTGCAGAATACTCCATAACTAAATTTTTAATAGTGTTGTAAAGTGTGCTCAGTGTCTTATCAAGTTATTTTTATTAAAGGTGGGGGGTGATAAGTTAAAAGTTAGCTGCCAACCTTCTTGCATATCAGTTTACTTACATCTTTTCTTGTATTAACCCTGCTTGTAATTCACATTTATTGTATTACTTGTACAACCTTTTGACTGTCCATAAACTCTGCATCGCCTTTCTTCAAACTTTATCTATTCCTATGAGTACAGTATACTCCTGAAATAACTTATCTCCCCCCCCCCCATAAAAATAACTTGATAAGACACTGAGCATACTTTATAACACTATTAAAAATTTAGTTATGGAATATTCTGCAAAACAAATAACAAGTTACAGAAACATTACGTTGAAATGAACTCTCTACACGAACTTGGTGAATTTGCTCTGACAAAATGGATGAAAATCCGAAACCGGTCAGGAAGAAAATAAATATGCAAGGCTACGACGGATAAAAGACCAAAAATTTTCTTCAAATTTGGAATTCTAGCATAAGCGTTGCTTTCATCCAGAACCCACCAAAAATATCAATTTGTCAAGAAAACCATTTCAATTAAATGTGATCGATCGGCATTTAAGTATCTAGATAGTATACAAAGTTTAAGAAATATCGTTCAAGCTATTATTGATGAAAATCTAGAAAACCGGAAAAAGCTATACAATAAAGTCCCGTACTTCCAGTTGATGGATTATGTTCGAAAACTTACGGCCTCTTATGGGGAGTAGCGCTAACTAAACGGAATATCAAATTTGATCTTTCTGCAATTTTTCGTTTTCGTGATATTTTGTGAACACCACATACAACTGATATTTGTCCAACATTTTTTTTTACTTTCTCTTACTTCCCTAGTAAGAGAAAGTATAGCGATCGTGACTAATTTTCCAAATTAAGTTTACGCCGGAAATGAGGTTCCCTGAGTTGGGATGTCATGAAATTATTTCTTCTATAAACTTGATGTGATAAGTATTGTACTTATGTTGGACTAATTCTTTTATATGAAATAATTCTCCGTACAAATTTAGTTTAGAAAAATTCTGGGGAAACTTGTAACTAGAGTGAGGGATCTGACATGGGCACATTTTTGTAGTCTCCCAATACCTAAAAGTTAATATAAATGCTAGAGTTAAGAAAAAAAGTTTACAAAAATTGCAGTTTAAAAAAAATCTATCAAGTACAATTATTATAATTGCATTAAGAAAGAAAGTTGTGTGAATTCGTTTCAAACTAAACGTTAATGCAAAATAATCTGAGCATCTTTTCTGAATTTCTGAACTTCTATCTTAGTTTAGTGTTTGTAACTTGCACTCAAAATCTAGGAGCTGGGATACAAAGTTTCATGGATACTTTGGTAGCCAAAATAAGTTTTTCTTTAACTTATGTATACCCCAACACATTGCAAAGTGCTTCCAGAAATACAGCATCACAGCATGGGTGCACGATTGATCACAAGTATGATGAGTTAAAACCACCAGACCAGAGGCAGGCGCAAAAGTTTATTAATAGCTATTCGCCCAGGCTTATTGAAGAGCTTCTCCAACAAGGCTGTCCGGCCATAACGATGTCTGTGGAACTCCTTACCGGCCACTGTAGCTTTAACAAGAAATGGGCCTGACAGCAGGTAGTCTGTATAAGTTTTGTCAGGAAGAAGAAGAAACAGCACTGCATGTTGTAATGGCATCCAGCAGAGAGAAGAGAGGCTCTCTCTGGTTAACAGAGACTACTCTCTGACTTAGGCAGGCTAGAGTGGGAGAACCTGTGTATATAAGCCAGTGAGAATCTATCTAAAAGATATATCTATCAGATTCAACCATACATCGCATCATGTCATATCTCTACACCTTTTATTCTATTATATTCATTATAAAGTCTGGACTTTATAACGAAAAAGACACTGGTGCAGTTAGTGTAAAATTATAGCTACATTATAACAGTGTCTTCATATCTCGTTCATTCAATCAAACCTAATTTCTCTCCTCATCAAATCCATTATACGACATGTGCTGTGCCAGTCTGATGAGGGTTGCTGAGGTTTCTCTTCTCTGGAGAGGAGAAACTGGCGGCTGCAAATTTCACCCAAGAGTCTCTCTTAGGACTTCTAAGCATAATAAAACAGACAGGGCTTGAGAGGGTGTTCTAACTGGATGGGTGCCTTCAAGGATCACTCAGGAGCCTTTCTCCAGACTCCAAAGTCTAATTAAACAGACAGGACTGGAACTCTAAATTGTGGGTGGCACAATAGACCCATAGGGGTCACGGTGGCATAGGCTGGATAGCCAACCCACACAGAATCTAATCTAAGTTTAATGGAAAAACAATCAGAATATCCTGAAAACAGTTTAATCTGAATTGCATATTCATATTTTTTTTTTTTTTATTTATTTTTATAAGAGGCGTCAACATGTACGGTCATTAGCGCCCGGAGCCTTTTCAGCGCATTACCCGCTTTAAAGATAACACTGTCCATCATCGAATAGTGAGGTGTAAAATCCAGGACCTTCTTGTGGGAGTCCAGCGTGCTATCACTGAGCTAATTGTATGTATTTTCTAATAGTAAATTTAATAACAATAGTTGTGAACATTAAAGAATATTAATAATAATTCATAGAATTTGCTGGAACTATTTTTCACAATTTAATATGAAAGATTGAAGACAATTTGGAAAAACAATAACGTTCATAATTATTGTACTAACCAGCAAATTCAGAATAAAAGATACGGTTGGTGTATGTATTAGTGTAATGTAAAGTACATATGTAGGAAATAGAGAGGGGTTTATTGTATTTATTGTAAAATATAGAGGCAGCAAGATCTTGGCAGACTATGAAATGAGAGAGTCAGAGTGTGAGAGAGAAATATGATGTTGTGTTTGAAGTGATCGAGCAAGTATATATGTGTAATATATGCATGTATACTGGATGCCGGAGTTGTATGTCGGCACACCGCTATCTCAAACGGCAGATCTACGAAGCCTGTCGGGATCTTCAGTCTCTAATTACCCACAAAGGTACACGATCTTCACCGGACATATTCCTGATCTTTCCCTCATCATCATCATCAACAACAACATCATCTCATCAACAGCATCATCTCAAGTCCAAGACTAACACCTCCCATGTTCTTCTTCTTCCCCTTACCACCTTACTTTCCCCTGGCTTTAACACATCAATATCATGTTATCAAATCTTGTCTTTTATTTTTCTACTTCCTTATACATATAATATTAATCAAATTCCTGTCCGACACATTTTTAGGCTCTTCTGCCTAGACATTTCTTTTTGATAAGTTGCCCATCTTCATTTTTTTTTTTAACTTCAATATTAAATCTACCGTTTGCTACTTCTTTTATGATTTACTCTATTCATTAGCCATTCTTCTAATTTTAAGAATTAATTTATTTTTGCAAGCTAAATGAATTCTTCACCCAATTTTTGTTTACCGAGAGAGAAACATCTTTAAATAACTTTACATCTGTAGAATTTTGTAACGGATTTAACTGCAAAAAACGTAATAGAAATTAATTTAGGATTTTTAGCGTATTAGAAAAAGAAATACAATACAATGCTGATTCCATTAAATTAAAAATATAATTGTAGACTTTATTTTGAATTTGTCACAACGATTTCGAAAAAAAAAAACAAACAAGGAACATACATACATGTACTATTTGATTGGGATAGAGTCCTCAATATTTCTCTATCCCTAAGTCTTAAGTCTAAAGTCTAAAATATGTTATATAGATAGATACATCTATATACTGGCTATATTTTTACATATTAATTTTTGTATATCTACATATCCATCAATCGAAAGTGCGATTTTACTGAATAATTTGTTCACATTTTCATGATTTGCTTGAATGATGACACGAACGATTTTTTTTTTAACTTCTTTGTATACTATGTACACACATAAATGCCTATAAATTTTATTTGAAGGCTTTCTGTCAGGAAAATTAGTTTTTTGAAGGGGTCTGAGAGAGCAGCAAAGTTAAGCTGTGGTTCCTCTTCAGTGCCCTTCAGCTTCATTATATTTCTATTCAGTGATGATATCCCAAATTTCCAAGAACCTTGTTCTCTAAAGGCAGGTGATATTTAAGAACCTCTTCTGTATATTTTTTCTTCTCTCTAAGAATGGAAGCAAATCACTTTTTGGTTTCGTAACCCTCTTTCGTGACCTAAACATTTTTTGCGACTTCTCAGAAATTTTGCACGACTCCCTCTACTAAACATACAACTGAAAAGTGTAGCAGCGCACATACGCACTGCGATGTACTTTATAATCTCCGACTTATGGCATCAAAAAGAATTAAACTATTTTTATAATTAAAAAAAACAACTTTGTTTGGCAAGATATTTCCATATTGACCTTATTCTGGCCATATCTTTCTTCAGGTGGATAATGCTTTTTGACCTTAGCGTCAACAGCTATGTTGTGATTTCTTAGCCACATTCGAGCTGAGTCGTTGCAGCCCCAAAGATCCCCAATAAAAGTCCTATAAATTTATTACTAGAAGATTTGCCATATTTTTCACTTCCAGGCGATTTCTTTTGTCCGAATAAATTGTGTCCATTGAAGAAAACCCTCGTTCAGCCTCTGTGGAACTTATAGCAATCATTCTTATTCATACCTTATAATTCTTAGTCATTCAAATTTCGTCACGCGTCTTCTATCGTATTGTCGTGTTATTCTAGGAAAAGGATTAACTCATACTATGAAAAAAAGATTCATTGTTACGTCAGATATAACAAATTAAATACACATAATGTTATAGATTATTGTTGGAAACAATTAAGTAACTTGTTAATTCAACTCTTTTTTTTAAGAGAATAATAAATATAATTTCTTTTCGGTTAATTTATCACCCGTTTCGCTGATTTTTTTTTTTTTAATTTTAAGAACTGGTTCACGCGAACCTGTGCGAACCGGTTGAATATCATCACTGGTTCTATTATCTATGCAATATGGAATTATATTAAATGTATTGCTAGAATTCCAAATTTGAAGTGACTTTCGGTTATATTTTCTTTCAGATTTACGAGGCCATTGCCATGTAAAACACTTAGGTCTTCAGACTGAGTTCGCGTCATTGTAATTAAACCATTTTATAACAAACATTCATAAAAAAAAAAACATAATATGATATAAAACACTTTTTTATATCAATAGTTTATATTAACAAACCACTGACACTTTGTCTAAACCCGAAGATTTAAAAGTTTTACGTATTCCTTTTTTTTTAAAAAAAAAATGTATAAACATATCCACTTTTATTCAAAATATATTCTCGGAACCATTGATTTTAGGGGGGGGTCTGAGGAATCTGTGACGTTAAATTTAAAATATTAATTAAGTTTGTTGGATTTTAAGAACGCTTTCTTCTGGCCTACAATTAAAATAACTTCAACTACTATCTGCCTTAAGAAAACTAAGTAATAATATTTGTCAATTTTACAATTGAAAGTCGAGTGAGTGTTTCACACCAGATTTTTTTTTTTTAATTTTTCAATAGACTCTATTAAAAAGTAAAATATATTGATTTGTTCTTTAGATTCTTTCAGTGCTCGATTCCTTTAAAAAACTAATTTCTTTCTAAAATTCACTAAGTATAATTTTTTTCTTTTCATTCTTCGATATATTGAAAACACTTTCTTTGTTAATATTAACCTTTCCAGTATATTGAAAAAATAAAATAAGTTATTTTGGGAATTATTTTACTTAATAAATTTCTTAATTCTAAGAGCTAATAAAATTGCTTCCTTCCCGTCCAGTCAAAGCAACAAATAACAAACAAAGGTACAAATAAAATAAAATAAAAACCTACTAATAAAATTGTACTCCATTACAGCAAAAAAAAAAATAATAATAATAATAATAACATAAAATAAAAATCAATAAAAGAAAAATTTATTATATATATATATATAAAATAAACCATTAAAGTTGGTTGGACAATTGATTCGTAACGTGACCCATACAATAAAGTCACGGTAGTAGCTGGAATTCTAGTAACTAACTGAAGCTAATAAAATTTTTACTAAATATGGAATTGAATTTTTTATTTATTATCAATTTATTTATATTATATATATATATATATATATAAAATAAATGAGAAAAAAAACATTATTATTAGATAATCTACAAAGTTTTACTTTAATATATTAATTATTTTATCAATATTAAATAATATTTGAATTATTATTCAATTTTTATAATTTGCCATTGTTTTTTTTTCATATTAAAATATCTGTGAGGTTTCAAGATATAAACATTTTCAAATTAAATACAACCTTTACTAATTTAAATTAAACTTTTTACAAATTAAATGAATCAATTTTAATTTGTTTTGCTTCCCTTGTATACAACAAATGAATATTGATAATGTAAAGCACCAGTTCTCTTTTACAAAGGGGGGCGTCAAATAAATGAACAAGACGAAAGCATCAGATATATTTTTTTATTTTAATTTAAAATATAATTAAAACAAGCATTAAAATAAAACATTTCTAGGACATAGATCTAATGACTAATATATATGTTTTGAAGTACACAACCTGTCCACGTTTGGTTTTATATTTGAGATATTCAATACGAGCTCCCTTTCCATTTGTAGTTTGTTTCTATATTTAGATTTTAGCAGAAAAAAACAATTTCGCAAAGATAAATTGAGTTTAAGTTCCTGTGTATTGAGTTTCATCTATTTTTTTTTACGTTATATTATACAGGGGGCGCAAAATTATTGAAGGCGAAAAAAGGAAAGTGCAAAGTACAACAGATTGAGAGCTGCTGATGTATATTTTGCAGGAAATGATTGATGAATCTTAGTGAAATGGTCTAAATAAGAGAAATAAGAACATACGAACTGACAATATTCTCATAATTTATATTTGAACGCATTTTGCATTATTAAGGATAGATTTGTTTATGAGAGGGTAGAGTGACCGTGCGAAGAGTGGTGCTTGTTGGTAGTATGATGAATGTAGGATGGTAAAAACATTGTCTGATGTGAGTCGCTTAAAGAAGGAGGTGGCTATTTAGAAGTACTGCTTGTTTTGACAATGGTGGTGAGCTAGTGATGGGTTAGCTTAGTGAAGCAATGAAGGTTGAAGCTGATGTAGCGATTGATGTTCTCTTAAAAGTTATCTGGTAACTGACTCGTATTCTTCAAACTTATTTTGGTGTTTGACTCATTAAGCCCTCAGAAGTTCGGCTTTTATTCAATTTCTCATACGAATAAGGCAACTTGTAGGTAAGAGATTGTCAGTCGAAGTTAAAGCCCATTCGCTTGTAGTATGCGTGGCAGTGAGTGTAATGTGTAGCTGATGTGCGCTTCGAGCTTAGTGTGGCGCTTCGTTGCGATACTATTGAGTCCAAGTTTTATGTGGCAAATTTGCTTAAGGCTGGTTCAATTAAAATAATAAATAAACCCTTATTGTTCAATGGGTTCATATATGTCTATAAATAAACCCTTGTATTCAATCATGTTACAAAAAACTGATATAAAAAAATTAAAAAATATTTTTATTCAATTCAAAATACATATAATCCAAATACAAACGAACAAATTACAAACTTAAAATTGTTTAATAAATTTTGGCATAAATTACCTCTATTGTGTTCAGTGCAGATAGTGGCGGCAAGTTTTAGCAACATATCCATTAATGTAATTTGCACAATATTGGGGTGAAAGAGATACAGGTGCTTGAATTGGGCATCGATTATAGTGAAACTTCTTAATAATAAATAATAGTTAATAAATTTAAAGAGTTATTTATGAAAGCAACAATTATAAGTTTACGAGTCTGGGGGGTTATAACTGTTATTTCAAATATTTCTTCGGGTAATGTCATTTAAGGGCGCTTTTTATGGGGAGAGGTGGGGTTATGTTATTCTCTAAAATGCTATCTTAGTTAATTATAGAATTTTACTATCTAAACAAAATTAATTAAATAGATTTGCCAAAATTTCGCGTTTCAAGAAAATAAGTGAACCGAAGTTGATTTTTATTAAACAGTTTTTTGCAGTATTCGCATTTTTTTTCATAAAAGTACCGATGGATTTCATTAAAATTTGGTACACTATAAAACTATAAAACTTGTCAATTACAATTTTGTAAACCGCAAAAAAGAGAAAATTGTGTGAGTGTTTCACAACAAATTTTTTTTGAATAGTTTAAGAAATATAAAGAATATTTTCCTATTTTCTACAAATCTGGCATTGTTACAATATATTTCATTCACTCTGGTACTTATTATTTATAGAACTATACAATACATGGAAATGACCACTTAGACCTGCAAGCTAATGTCACCAACCTTCTAAAACATCTCAATAATCAATTTTTTTAAGAAAAAATGATAAAAAATGGTAGTTACAAAAACAAGTTAAATAAAATGGAGTTTTATAACAAGTTAAAAACACAAGTTAAATAAAATGTAGTTTTATAACAAGTTAAAAACACAAGTTAAATAAAATGTAGTTTTATAACAAGTTATAAACACAAGTTAAATAAAAATTTAGTTTTATAACAAGTTAAAAAAACAAATTATGTTGCGAGCTTTTTTCAAGAAATTAGAAAAATTAAGGAAAAAAAAAAGACACAGTAGAGACTCATTTCGGTTGAGGTATTTCGATTCCTGGATTCTGGAATAAATAAATATCAGATTTATGGTTCGTTCCTGTATTTTTTTTTTTTTGAGTCATTTTGTCCACACATAACAATTTGCACAACGTTTAGAGATATACTTATTAACGGACCAACCCGCTAAAATCATATTAAATTCTTATGGGACTTCAAAACAGGGACAACAATTTCTCAGAAATGTTTCTTTGTTCATTTATTTCCTGTTCCCCCTAAGTTAAAGCTAATTGAATTAAGCATATTTTATTAAATCATAACACACATGGACAGATACGTGACTCACCATATAGGAACTCCTTTTACAGGCCAAGGCAGAGTCAACCAACTGGGCGGTGTATTCATCAATGGACGACCACTACCTAATCATATACGTTTGAAGATTGTGGAAATGGCAGCGGCCGGTGTACGGCCATGTGTCATATCACGCCAGTTGAGAGTATCACATGGTTGTGTCTCGAAGATACTGAACAGATACCAAGAGACTGGCAGCATTAGACCTGGTGTAATAGGCGGCAGTAAACCAAGAGTAGCCACGCCGGATGTTGAACGACGTATTGAACAATATAAAAGGGATAGTCCTGGAATTTTCTCTTGGGAAATCAGAGATAGGCTTATTAAGGTAAGTTTTCAAATATTTAAAATTATGTTTTTCACTTAAATAAATCAAATCATTCATGGTTATTGATTAGGCTGTTGATCACTATGGAATCGATATTTTCAAATCCGATGGAAGCAACATGCTTGGTCTTAGTGCAATTCCAATCTTATCGGCCAAATACCTTTAACCAAAGTCGGACGGTGATCGGATAAATTCAAATAATTATTATTATTATTATTATCGGCCGACTGTTATTGTTATATCGAGGGTGGAATGTGGAAAATTCATTTAATACACGAGAGAAGTTTGTGAAATTATCTTCTTCATTCTCATATATTCCAAAATTTTTACGTTTATTCTAATAAATGATAAAAGAATATATGATTGTAATGTTTGGAACAGGAAAATGATGATGTTGTTGAAATAATGTAAGCAGAGGGGAAGGGATAAGCTCCAGTAGCGCGCTGGATTCCCATCCGGAGATCCCGGTTTCGAATCCAGTGCTACATTAGATTTTTTTTCTTGTTAGGAGAGCCTCTATGACTCAATGTTCCACTTATCGTGTTGTCTGTAACAAGAGAACACTGTGCGGAGGCCGACAGTGCACTGAATTGCCCTTGGGCATCACTGATCATAAATGTAGACGCGCTTTGAATGTAACAGTACTGACACTGTATTTACAAATTACAAAGTAATACTTAATAGAGAAATAGAGACAATATAGTGGACGAACGAAAAGCGATGATATGAAGCGTAATTTGATGTGTGCAGTTTGAAGAAGGATTTTGCTTATTTTATTGGCTGATTAACAGTTTAGCTAGCTAGATGAAAATTCTCTAGCCTGTAAAAGGGATTTTGGCAGAGAGTAGAGTGGAGATAGTGGATTACTTCTTGGAAACGTCGTTTCATGAAATCCATTGAAAGTGTGTATAGATTTTTCGAGAATAGGATAGGCAGGATGTTTAGTGCCTCTAATAAGCTATTTTTGGCTTCTATATTTCGTGAACTTTGATTTTTAACCTTGATTGCTGGTTTTAGACTTCTTGAAAGTTGATTTTTTTTACTCTTGACTGTTGGATTTTTAGTGGCTGAAGCTCTCAAATTGCCGAGTATAAATATAGTTTTTTCTAGTCCATGGTGGGGTTTGACATAGCCCTAGGAGTAAACTTGGTATTTTACAGTTGTAGACTATTAGTCCGAACCCACAGATAGGCTTTAGAGAAGACTAAAGAGCTCGTTGGACGCGAACCTGGCTGGCGCTTATGTGGCTACAATTAGCAACATGGAATCTCCAGCGCTTGTTGTGGTGAATTTCCTCAACAGAGGACTATTTGAAAATGTGGGTGGGTCCGCAATGCTGGATAACTTCTGATATTTTATCCGTCGTAGTCAGAACAAATTTACCAGGTTCGTGTAGCGAGTTCACTTCAACGTAATGTTTCTGTTACACTCACACTGTTGGTTGTTATATATATGGGGAGGTTATAAGGTTATGTTACTATGTATGTGTGTTTCATAACAAAGTAGAATTATTATAAGTAACGATTAGACATTAGAAAAATAGTGTATAATAAATAGTATGTTTTGAAGAATACTTTATAACTAAATTTTTAATAGTGTTGTTAAGTATGCTCAGTATTTTATCAAGTCATTTTTATTAGGGGAGGGGGGGATAAGTTATTTCAGGAGTAAACTGAACTAATAAGAGTAGATAAATTTTAAGGAAAGGCAATGCAAAGTTTATGGACAGTCACAAGCTTGTACAAGTAATAAATACTTGAAATTCAAGCAGGGTTAATACAAGAAATTGTGTAAGTACGTAAATTGATATGTGAGAAGGGTGGCAGTGTAACAGAAACATTACGTTGAAGTGAACTCTCTATACGAACTTAGTGAATTTGCTCTCACGATTGATGAAAATCCGCAACCGGTCAGGAATAAAATCAATATGCATGACGGATAAAATACCAGAGGATTGTTTATTCCATTACATAAATATTCGCCAATTTTTTTTTTCAAATCTTCGAAACTTCAGTGTTTAAATAACAAATACCTCAAAGCAGAACCTGTATTTAAATTCAGAAGTCCTGGAAAGTACATTCTACAGAAAACCAATATAAGAAGTCAAATGCACTGTGACCACACAGTCGGTAGATCTAATTGACCGAAGTCTGACAATAAAACTCTAACTATCGAGATCGATGCTATGTTACCATTGTCTTATTCACGCTAAACCTATGATGAGCATAAGTTTTGTGAATGTTGATCATTTGAATGATAGCAAATAGCGACGAAAATTCATGTGCAACTGCCTGTTGTTCAAGTTTTTTGTAAGATGAAAAAAACCTAGTCTCTTTCTGGGATGCTGGAAATGATGAGTGTGGGGTCTCTAAATCAGGGAAAACACTTATCTACACAACTTTCTTTTATGTGTTTAATATACAATGATATAGTCGTGAGGCCTCGATTAGCGTACTCGCCTTTAGTGCAAGAATCAGAAACAAAATCGTTGGAGACTTTTTCGTGAAAATAGCAAAATTCTGAAGAAAACCACTCAGTAAAGTGTAAAGTTTTTAGTTGACCGTTTTTTTTCCCAAGCCTTATTGACAGGTCACCTGATAAGCCTTAAACAAACGATTAGGTTTAAACTTTCCGCGAAATTTTTCGGTAGTTGATTTGAGCTGATCTTAATCATTCCCTCTCTTTCTCCACGCACACGCGCACACACAGAGGAAGACCAATTTCTAACAACACTTTTTCTGACTCAATGGATTGCTAAATATGTATTCCGGTCGAAAATTGTTATAAAAAATTTGACACGATTGCAATCGTCTTAAAGTTAATAGGTTGAAGTAAAAAAACAAAACAAAACAAAAAAAAACTGAAATAGTACCTTTTAACGTGTATTTCATTTTTAAGGCTCCACATAGTCGAAAACATTTATTGGCAGCGAATTCATTTCCATCTGATATTTTATCCGTCTTAGCATGCATATTTATATTGTTCCTGACCGGTTTTGGATTTATAGAGTTCATTTCAACGTAATGTTTCTGTTACACTCACACTTGTTGGTTTGTTGGTTGTACGTTGGTTTGTTGAGTGGAGTGTAACAGAAACATTACGTTGCAGTGAACTCTCTACACGAACTTGGTGAATTTGCTTTTGATGATGGATGAAACAATATAAATATGCATGCTACGACAGATAAAATACCAGATGTTAACCAGCATTGCGGACCCATCCTCACATTCAACGAATTCATTTCTCTTAATTTTTAACACACTTTGTCCCTAAAAGCTCATTTTCTATTCGAATCTTTTAAGTTCAACCAAAGTTATAAGTCTATGATTCAGGATCGACTGTGGGGATAGTAAAAATCTTGTATTATAAACCTTTATTGAAGTTAAAAAAAAAAAATAAAAAAAATTGCAGTTTTTAATAGAAATGAAGTTTTTATAAAAGACTATATTCCATTTATTTAATTGCCGTAGCAATTACGTCTAGAAGATTATCATTCCTGAACAATGAACCCATTTGTTAATCGTTGGCTCTGAGGTTATTTTATCTAATTTATTATCTTTTATGTAAGGTCATTGAAAAATATTAAATTTTATTTATCTTTAGATCACAGTTCTTCAACCTTTTCCAACCACCTGCGGACCAACAAAAATAGGTACTAATATTTCGCGGATCGGTAGAAGGCTAAAGATAAATTACGGCCGAATTCAACTATCGCCGAATTACCTACCTACCTACTCAATGGCGCTACGGTCCTTCAGGGATCTGGGCCTCTTCCACTACTCTTCGCCATTCTTCTTACTCTAGGGCAAGTCTTCTCCATCTCCTCACACCTACAACTCGTCTAGTCATCTTTTATGTGGGCGTGCTCTTCTTTTACGTCCTCCAGGCTTACCTTTCAGTAATTTTTTAGGAATTCTCTCAGCTGACATCCTCTCCACATGTCCCAGCCATCTCAACTGATTCCTTCTTACGAAAGAGACCAAATCCGGCTCGCTGTACATCTGTCAAAGTTCGGCATTCTTTCTAATCCTCCAGTGCCCACCCTCACAGACAGGTCCATATATTTTCCCATATACTCAAAAGTCTTTTCGTTTTCTTTGGTAAGTATCCAAGTTTCACAGCCATAATTACTGTTTTATATATATAAGAACCTTCGCTCTGTGTGTCAAGCCTCTGAACTTTAATGGCTTCTGGAGTGCAAAGTAACATTTATTACCGGCAGTTACTGTTGCTTTAATTTCCTCCAGCCCTTCATTTTTCTCGGTAACGTGAGCTCCCAAATATTTAATTGACTTACAGCCCGGAAGACATGCCTTCGAAAAGAGAATTCCTCACTGGTACTATTGGAATTTCTCGAGGTTCTCATGTACACCGTTTTGTCGTCATTGATCTGCAAACCCATCTTTGTTGCGGCATCTTCAAATTCCTTAAAAGCACGTGCAAGCGCTGCTCTTGTTCTAGCCGTTATCACAACATCATCAGCATAGGCTAGATGTTGAGTCATTCTGTTGAGAATGGGTGCCGTTTGGGTTAATCCGAATGGCCCGTAGTGCATGTTCAAGCCCTATAGATTAAAGAGAGTTGGGGATAGAGGGTCACCTTGTCTCAAGACGCTTTTTACCGCAAACGTATTCGACAGCATACCTTGGATCTTAACTTTACAGCTGCTTCCGGTGAGTGTCATCCTTGTTAGCCTTACCAGCTTACTAGGAACCCCTAGTTTCAGCATAACTTTAATTAACTTTTCTATCGCCGAATTAGGTCGAAAGTAAACGAAAGTTGTCGAGTACATAAGCGTTCAGAATACTAGATATTTCTTAGTATTTTTTTGTAAACTTCAAATTTTACTCATACTCATGAATACTGGGAGGTTAACAGATATATTAACCCAGGCGGCAGATAGAGAAGTGATTGCATTGTAGCCCACAAGAGCATTAATAACACAGAACCACCAAAATAAAATTTGAAATTTACGCTACAAAATTTTGCAAAATTATCCAAAAACTATTGTTTTTTAAAAAAAAGAAAAAAGTGATAGATTTATATCTGTACGATTAGCATTCCAAGGTCACTCACAGGAAACCGTTATAGTCATTCTCAAGAAAATTCCGAAAATCTATTCTGTAAAGTGGCATTTCCGATTAGCCGATTTTCTTCAAATTTGGAATTCTAGCAGTGCATCTAATATATAGGTGGTAGAACCATACACTGTACTGAAGCGTCACTTTAGAGAAAAAAACCAAACGCTACCATTCCTCGGAACTCCACGAAAAATAATATTCCCCAAGAAAATGTTTCAAATAAAAGTTGTAGATCTTTATGTATGTACGTAGACAGTAGAATAGAATAGAATGACACAGGGGGAGCACTCTAACCCAGGCACTGCAGCCTACCCATTGAGGCTTATTGTGCCAACCCCTTAATGTCTAGTAGAGGATTCGTCCCCTCTTCATGAGGTCCAGGACTTTTCCCACCAGTCCTTCTTGAAGTAGGATTTCCTCCGGTCTCAACGTGCCGCAAAGATCTCGTACCTCACTCTGCTGATTGCGGCACAATCAAACAAGTGAGAGGCCGTCTCCTCCTCCTCCTCCTGACACAGTCTACACAAGGGCTCCGAATCAAATAATCCCACCTTGTATAGATGTTCTTGAACCTACTGTGCCCTGTAAACAGGCCCGTTATCAGACAAATTTGATGCCTGCTTAAGTCCCAGGGTCTCTCTGGTTCTTCTTTTACACAGCTTTGGCATAACCATTTTGCCGTGTTTTGCCCCCAGTACTTAGCCTCCAATGACGATTATGTTCTCTCCGAGTCCAGCGTCTCAGAGACGCCCTCGCCACCATACTTTTGGCTAGCCCTAGAACTGGTTCAGCCCCACAGAAAAGGGTGTTCGCTCCATTCCCGGCCATTATCTTTATCCCCTTGTGTTTCGGCACCCATATCAGCCGCACTTTATTGTGCCGGGAGAGCGCCTCCAGATGTGGCCAGTATATGAAGTTTAAAGAAAATAACGAAAAGCTAAAAAAAAAAAAAATTAAAAAAAATTAAAGTCGCACTTTCGTTAAATGGGTTTTGCCCGAAATATATATAAAAACTGTTTATAATAAATTACAAGTTTAAAATCATATTTGATGCATAGGTGAAATAAATTAGCGATATCCTTTAATGCAAAATTGAAAAGTAAAACCAATCATCCTTAGTTTTAAATTAATGCGTTTTAGATTCCCACATAAGCCAACAGATACAAGTCAGTAAGAGGTGGTAAACCATTTGGAATTAGATGCAGGGAACTATTGGATGCTTACAATTATATCACTCTCCCGGTATTTGAAATGGGGTACAATGCACCCCCCACCCCCCGGTTAATGTCTCCTACAGTTATCAACTGCAGTTTACTAAATGGGCTCATGCAATCAACACCTGATATAATTTATAAACAAAAGTTGTTAGATTTAATATCTAGAATAAAGTCAATTAAAATAATCTATACCGATGGCTTCAAATATAAAAGCGGTTGTGGTTCGGTAGTAATATGGAAATATATCATATACGTTTAGCCTCCCTCTAGAAAACAGTATATATTTGGCAGAAATGTATGCTTTATACAAAGCCTTGAGTCTAATTCAAAGTATTTCAGGGACAATTGTTGTATGCACAGACTCTTGAGAGTTCTCAAGATGGCCTAAAGTATCTATCCTCAGAGGTCTCTATCATCCAAGACATACATGGAATATTATAGAACTTGTATCTAAGCTAGGCGCATACATACAATTGTTTAATTGTATGGACAAAGACTATGGGAATCTATTGCGGTGCCCATAATATCGACGCGATAGTTGTTCGACAGAAAAATAAAAAAAAACCTATCGTCCCACTTTTGACAAAACAGTCGAACAACTTCGATCAACAACTATACATGTACATGACCGTGTACTGGCTTGCGCATACACTCAACTGACCAGTCGATCCACGACCTTCAGTCGTGTTCTAACATTCGGAGTGGCAGGTCACGTCCTGGACGCTGTAAAATGGTAACAGTTATCAACAACGATACTGAGTTATTTATTGAAAGTATAGAAAAGAGATGTGCATGATATTTAATGTCACAGGAATGAATGTTGGAAAATGTTCACAGCAACTGATAGATTATATGCGCACCTCTACCAACTGATAGATTATATGCGCACCTCTACCAACAGATAGATTATATGCGCACCTCTACCAACTGATAGATTATATGCGCACCTCTACCAACTAAACAGTTTAGTTGTGTTGAAATCGCAATCGGGAAAATAACAATCGAGGTTATACGCCTAGCCTTAAGCAAAACTCGAGTGTCCTGTCAGTCTAGAAATTTTTTCTCAAATCGGCAGCAAAGTTCCGCGAACCGGTGGTGGTCCGCAGACCCAAGGTTGAAGAACACTGCTCAGACTAAAAGATTAACTAAAAGTTTTGATGAAAATACATAATTTTGATCAAATGAATGTAAATATTTATAGACGATCTACAGTAAAAATATTTATATATCTCACAATGTTCCATGGAAGAACTTTACTGTTCTCACTGTGTTACTTATCAGGAAACTAACGAAATTATACAATATGATATTCAAATTCTCAAGTAATTTTTACTTTCTCTTACTCCATGTCGAGTTTTCACCGGAAATATCTGTTTTGAGGTCCCCTGAGTCAAAAAAGTGGTTTTTAGCAAATGGTCTGTGTGTATATATACGTATGTGAACAGCATAGCTCAAAAACGAAAAATAGCAGAAAGTTCAAACTTAATATTCCGTTTTGTTATCAATATGGGATCCGACAGTAGGCCAGCAGTCGAAATTCCTCTACCGGAAGTACCACTTTACTAAATGTTTTTTTCACTTTTTTGCAGTTTTCTCAAAAATGGCTACAACGATTTTCTTTAAACATGATATATCAACTACCCTACAAAGATCTACAATTTTTATTTGAAACCTTTCTCCGGGAACAAGCATTCAAGGGCACTTTTAGGGAAGGGGTGTAGTGGGTTGTCCTCTAAAGTCCTATTTCAGTTTACTACACAATTCTATCATCTAAACAATATTAATTAGAATTAAATGTGTTGTTGAAATACCGAGTTAAAAAAAAAAAAACGGATGACCGGAAGTGCGATTTTTACTAAAATGTATTTTTCAGTTTTCTGGTATTTTTTTTTACTTTATTGGAATTTTCTCAAAAATGGCTCAGACGATTTTCTTTAAACTATAAGTATCAATTATGCAAAGATCTACAACTTTTATTTAAAACGATTCTCTGGCAAAATTCATTTAAGGGCACTTTTGTAGCAGGGATGGGGTTATGTTTTTCACTAAAGTGCTACCATAGTTGATTATACAATCCTACCATCCAAACAAAATTAATTAGAAATAAATAGATGTCCAAAATTCCGTGTTTCAAGAAAATAAGTAAACCGGAAGGGCGTTTTTACTGAACTTTTTTATTTTCAGTTTTCGACGATCTCCAACGAATTTCATCAAATTTGATACACAAACTATAAAATTTATCAATTACAATTTTGAAAACTGAAGTAAGAGAAAGTTTTGTGAGTGTTTCACACAAGATTTCTAGATCCTTAGCCTGTCAATTTACCTTTAATCCAGAGCTTGTTTTTCCCACGTTCACCGAAGAGTCTTAGAGGCTTATAACTTAGCTCCGAAGTGTTTTTAAATGAATGTACCCCGTTAGTGGAGAGTAGTTATTGCATTAGTTTTTCAAAAATCTCTTCCTTTTATTTTTAACATTAATTACTTATAGCCTAAAAATTACTATTTTAATTAATTTACCATTTTTTTTTTATATTTATTTATTACAGGAAGGTGTTTGTGATAAAAATTCGGCACCCTCAGTTAGTTCAATATCAAGATTATTACGTGGCGGACGTAGGGACGAAACTGATCTTAGAAAAAATCATTCTATTGATGGAATATTAGGTAAGTGAAAATTGTTGAAGTTTATTTAAAATGGTTCCAAAAGTTTTATTGTGTGTAATTAGATATTAATAATTCTGCACTATTTTTTTTTTTTTTGTCAATAAATTAACATAATATTAAGGAAAAGAATGTTGAGGGGAAAAAAAAACTAAAAAACAATTCTTCCTTAGAAGGAGGCAATATACAATAAACCATAAAATTACCGGAAGTAGCTACTGTAAAGATTGTTTTTTGTTTTTTTTTATTTTAAAAAAGGCACTCTGGCAACAGAAACAAAAAAAAAAAAAACAAGAAAAAAAAAGAGAAATCGGTCATTTATCTTAACTTTCTTTGAGAGGTTTGCAAAAAACTGGTAAGTAATAAAAACGTAAAATGTTCTGAGAATTGTCGCCCTGTTGTTAAAAAAAAAAAAAAAAAGATGGACTGAGACTTATAGAATACTATATGATTAAAGGGGACGGCTTGATTTACACAAACATATTTTGAAAAAGGCAACGAAATAATTATTAATTTAAAAGAGTCTTCTGAAAACAGATCACACTTCCAAGGAAATACCTGTGTTTAGTTTAAAAAAAAAAAATCGAGTAGTTATTTTTTTTTTTTTTTTTTACTTGTATTTGTTTATTTGTTAAAAGACATGTCTGTCGTCATGTGGGTTTTCATTGGCGCCTATCATTATTATTCAGATGCTGTTATTTCAATAATTTATAGAACTATAAACAGTTAGACTAATACACTATCATTTTTTTTTTTTTTTAAGACGAGATTATTATATCAAATAATATCTAATTTCTTTGGAAACGATTTAATTTTTAATTCAAAAAAACTTGCTTATAACTTATAACTTGCAATTCCGCATTCGGACTTGTATTAGTTCGGTTATGTTATAAATTAATAAAAAAAACAAAAAACAACGAAGTATTGAATATCTTCCTCTGAATATCTTTTGGAAATTTTTATCTGATTTTATAGCTCTAAGACTATAAGTGAACCGACAGTGTTACTTGATATATTAGCTCCTCGCAAGGGATAGCTGTTGTTCGCAGCTATCGGCGCCTTACGACCCCCCGGGTTCCTAAGTAACAGTACACCGCACACACTCACAAAAACAGCATACATTTACACAACCACACCACATAAACACACACTATAGTTTCCCCCCACACACATGTATACAAAGGTCATTAACAGTACTCACCCTAGGGCTACCTTCCCTAGGAAGCCGCCCTGGATGGGGGAGCACGTCCAGAGGCTCCGAGGAGGCAGCCCCTCCACTGGACTCGGGAGCTATGGGCCGATAACCCATTCTCCTTAAAACCAATCCTATCACGAAACCAACAAACGTAGATGCTAGACCGAAATTACGGCAACGACCCGGCAAACGTCTAAAGGATATTACATTGGGTTTCTGAGGAGGCCAGGGCCCATTGATGGGCTGTAGAGCCGAGAAAGAAGAAGAAGAAGAAGAATATCTTCCTCTGAATATCTTTTGGAAATTTTTATCTGATTTTATAGCTCTTAAGACTGCAAGTGAACCGACAGGGCTACTTGATATATTAGCTCTGTAACGTTAATGTAATGCCAATATTGAAATGAGTGATTTATACTGATTGCGTAAAATTTTTCAATGCAAGAATAAACATGCCAAACTTGAAAAGCCGTATTTTGCCAAATTTTCCAATAAGTGGATCTGCGGCAAAAATCATATTGTTTAAAAACCAGGTGAAGTCCGAACAAGAAAGGATATTTCTTCAAATTTGGAATTCTTCACTGTGTCTAATATATAGTTGGTAGAACCATATATTGTACTGAAGTGTCACTTAAGAGAAAAAAAACCAAACGCTACCATTCCTCGGAACTCCATGAAAAATAATATTCCCCAAGAGAATGTTTCAAATTCAAAAGTTGTAGATCTTTATGTACGTAGACAGTAGAATAGAATAGAATGACACAGGAGGGGGGGAAGACTCTATCCCAGGCACCCGTTAATAAGCCTACCCATTGAGGCTTATTGTGCCAACCCCTTAATGTCTAGTAGAGGAATCCTCCCCTCTTCATGAAGACCAGGACCTTCTTAGCTCTTAATCTTTCCGCTGCCTTATTAAAAAAAAATATAAAAAAAATCAGTATTTGGAAAATTTAATTCCTAAGGAGAATCTGTGGCTTTAGACTGAACTTTAAATTGCCAAAGCTTTTCTGAGGACTGATAGCGGCGCAGCCAGACACTCTAAGCACCTTCATGTAGCACCATTTGTCCCCAAAAATCAATCAATATCATCTCTTCCCCATCATCTCACATCGATTTCTTTATATACGAGGCATGTCCAGCAAGTAAGTGTACTGAATTTTTGTAGGTTACAAAAATTTTTATTTGAACAAAAAAATTACCTGGTTACATTAGTACATATGTAAGCTATTTTTTTGACATAGTCACCATTCCTCTCAATGCAGGTGGTGAACCGGGGTATTAATTTTTTGATGCTTTCCTTGAAGTAGTTTCCCGCTAACCCAGTGTCCAATTCTCCACCTCCCCCTTCACCTCTTCGTCGGTTGAAAACCTTTTTCCACCCATGTGCAGCTTCAGGGAAGTAAAGAGATAGTAAACTGAAGGTGCTAGGTCAGGGGAATGCGCGGTATGATATTTTTTGGCGGAGGGTGAAGAGGTGTGACGCCACTGTTGAGATTGCCTTTTGGTTACAGGTGTGTAGTGTGCAACCCAAGTTAGCCCAGTAATAATGGAGCGGAGAAATTCATCTCCATGGAGTTTGTAGCGTCTCAAAAACTCTTGCCCGGCCTCCATTCGATTCAACTTGGCGGGAGATTGGATTGACATTTTTCACGAAACGTATTGTCGCGTCGACAGTTCTCAACGTACTGACCTCGAACCGGTCTCGTTGCGGAGGAGAGGAATCGGACTACACGACAGTGTAGCCAACATGTCGAAAACAAAATCCCTCCGGCCTTGAAAGCCTCAGTACACTTACTTACTAGACATGCCTCTTATATACATATATATATTTAGTAAAATTCCAAATTGGAAACCAATTAATCAATATTTTAATAATTTCAAAAAAAAAATCCAGTGTTACACACCCTCAGAACCCTCCAAAAAGTAATTTTTCTGCAAAAATTGTTCAAATAAAGGCCTTTAGAGTGTTTATATGAGCACAAAAAAAAGTATACGTAGTTTAAAGAAAATCTTTGGAGCCTTTCTTAGTAAAAATAAATTCGGAAAACAGACAAACAAACAAAATAATAATAAAAATAAAGTTGTTAAAACGGAAGTAAAGATTTTCACTTCCGATTGGTGACCGAAACAAATAACAGGAGTTTTTCCATATGAATTTAATTAAATTAGAAAAGTTTCCCAGTATGAGAACGTAATACGTAAAAACAAGATCAAGGTGTTGAGTGATATTATGAAAATATTCGTTCATAATAGATTCATGTAACAATTCATCGAACCCTATAATTAACCGCCCAATTGTTATTATACAATATGTTTAGTTTACAGCTCAATTTCCCTTGTTCCCCTTGCCTATTATCTATATATTTATTATTAATATTATTATTACTATTATTATCAATAATTATAAATATATATATATTTATCTATTCTCTATACCTAACTAAATCTTTTTTTCATTTCTTGCCTAAGATGAGTCAATCATAATTATTTTTATTTTTTTTTTGCAACATATTGAGTAGATATTATTTGTGCTTCAGAAAAACTATGAATTTTCTTCAAATCTAAAATCCGGTCGATAATCAAAAAATGAAAGAGGCTATGGGCTTTTTCACATTTATCGACGCCGACACCGGTACGACATCGACACAGCACCGATACCGACACGATATCGGCAGGATGTTTGCTCACTTGCAACGATACGACTTTGTTATATGTGAGTCGCAAAAAACCAAATAAGCAAAGGCAGTTATGGGTACATCCAATTCTAAAAGTGAGATATTTAGGGGATAGATACTTTATTATATCCTATCTGAGAAGTTGGTTGATGACTGACTGAAGTTGACTGATTACTTTTTATCCCAAATACAAGGTTTAGATTCCACAAGTTCAATTAATGTAACAACATCATATTTAAAACCGGCCATTTCAGTTAAATTAAACCAATTTACTCTAAGAAAATCAAATAACCTTACAACACAAACGAATAAACAAATCCGGCGACAACACGAGTGAAGAGACTGCTTCTTGCAGACACATCGTTGCCTGTAACGACACGGACACGACATATCGGCGGGTGTGAAAAACCTTCCCATTCATTTACATGAGATTAAGAGTCCACCGATTTCGCAATCGTTGTCGTGTCGGCCAGTGTGAAAGCGCCCAATCACGGAAAGTATCTCTGCTAATGGAATTTCATTATCCTACTACATGTTGAAAATTTAATTATAACCTATTGCTGACTGAATTGATACAATATTTTTTTTCAATAATTTATTAATAAATATTTAAGTAATAAATTTTATATATATATATTTTTTTTTTAATTTAAGGCGCGTCAACATCTATGGTCATTGGCGCCCGGAGCCTTCTCAGTGCTCTGCCTGCCTCCAGATAACACTGTCCATCACCGGACAGTGTTCTCTCGTTATAAACAACACTGTCCATCACCGGACAGTGAGCTGTAGAGGCTCCTAGGAAGAAAAAAATCTAAGGACAGCACACCTGGACTCGAACTCGGGTCCTTCGCGTGGGAGTCCAGTACGCTAACAACTCAGCTATTTCCTTCCCAATTTTATATAAAGTCAGTCTATAATTGACTACTATGTCACGAATTTCACTCTCCATAAAGACCTCAACATGCCTTAGGTATCTCGCCAAGACGACAATATATCTCAAATAACATATACCGCTCTCTCTCATTGTTCTAATCCATTAGCACAGTCTCTAGCCTCTACTATTATCCCTGACAATTCTATTCGCCGTTTGAAACGGCAATTGCCCCAAGATTTCCTTCGGAATAGATCAAGCATCACTACGTCATCCCATACAGTCTGCCAGCATTGGGTAGTTTCTCTCCTCCAGCTCTTAACACCAAGTTATAATCTATTTCATCCTATTTACTTATTATATATATATTAGTCTGCAGATTGTAAATTTCTAAATAAAAATTAAAAAAAAAAATAACTATAACAAGTAAAAATTGGGTGAGTGTTATATACCAAATTTTTTAAATATAAATCGGCTCTATGCCGATTTAATTCTCTAATGTAAGCCAATCCATTTAAGTTTAATCTTGCAGCCTCCTTTTGCTGATATACTGATAAAAATTTTCTACGACATTCCTATAGCAAACTTTACTGAACTTGTAGAAAGTATTATTAATGCTTGCAAAAAAGAAAAATGAGTACATATTTTGAAGCAATTTTTTTTTTTAAATTTAACAATAATAATGCCTAATAAATGGAATCAAGTCTAAGTTAAAGAAAAATAAGAAGAAAAAAAACAAATGAAAGCAAATGGCATTTCAAAGGAATAGAACAATAATAATTTTAGTCTAACAGAAATTACGTAATGGTAAAAAAAAAAAAAAAACAATCATAAGATATAATAGTGATTCTTACTAAAGAGGTGAACAGGTAAAGGGAACGTAGGCAGCCGTAAGGAAGGATGGAGAAATTGGTGGTTCTGTTGAAGACTGGTCGCATTCTGCCTTTCTGCTATAGGAGATCTCCACCATCCTACGGTATACAGTTTTGCTTGTGTAGTAATGCCACCTACATACACACACACACACACACACACACACACACTCACCAACACTATATATACAAAACATACATATACACATATACCAAATATAATATATGTAATCATGGATCGATTGGGAATGGAAGTATGTTCGATTTTTCTGCTATTAGTATTAAACTATGATTACTGTATTTCCTTTTTTTTTTTCAAACTCCCACACTTTGAAAAGGTACGGCGATATCAATTTGTTTCTATATTATTATTATTATTATTATTATTTTCTTTTATTTTTATTAATACGTAACATCTAGCTGGGGCACTAGCTGTAGGCCGGTATTGCCTGGTACTGTTCTTATCTCAATTAAATTAAAGGTGTTTTCTTTTTAATCTAAGAAGTAAAATTATGATGTTCCTTTTATCCCTACTAATACTCACCTGGAATTTATCTGTTTTTTTTTTTTTTCCCGTTTTGTTTAATTCAATATAATCGTAGTCCAATTAATTCTTAGGGAGATTTAAACAAACAAAAAAAAATCTGGTGTAAAACACTTAATTACCAGTATAATTAAATAAAACCATTTGTACAATAAATACGGGAAAATATATATATTTTGACGTGAGATACTTCAAGTGGGCTCTGTTTAATGGAGTAACAGCAAAAATATAAATTGAATAAAAAATAGTGAGTGCAAAATCATATAATAGTTGAGCAAAATTGGAAATTAAAATATTAAAAATTATATGGGAAAAAAATGAATATATAAATTAAATTAAAAAAAAAGGGTAACAAATATTATTTACTATCACTTTCAATAAGCCAAAGGGATGGCGCTTATCCATATGGGGTTATGAAGGCAAAACTAGGAGGCTACCCTGTGATCGGTCTGATTCTTTAAGGGCGCAGAAGCATCTTTGCAAAACAGTCCAAATAAACGATTTAATTATAATCGTATCCAAACCCTCCAATCCAAAAATCCTCAGCAAAATCGTTTCAGCTCCTTTCTTTGTCTCCAATCATACAATCCATACGGATTTAAATAATACCATAAATCCGTCAAGAAATCATATTCCAGTTTTAAAACAGTTATCCTCTCATGTCAATCTTCTTGTTCATGAACTTGAATTCCTCACTAATCCTGTACATTCTATTCGAAGATTAAAGCGCCCTCATGATCTACTTATTGATTAAATTGAAGTTTCACTACTGAGTGATTTCTCCGCTCCGGTTTCTATTAATTGTACACAATTAAACAAATTTACTATTGTTATGCTTACAAAAGGTGTGAATATCAATAAAAAAAAAAAAAAAAATCTGGTGTGAAACACTCAAACAACTTTCTCTTACACCAGTTTTCAAAATTGAAATTGACAAATTTAATAATTAGTATACCACATTTAATGAAAGTCGTCGGAGTTCGTCGAAAACTGAAAAACTGTTCACTAAAAGCGCACTTTACTAATTGTCTTGAAACTTAGAATTTTGGCTGTCATCTATTTATTTCTAATTAAATTAGAAATATTGGATGGCAGAATTGTATAATTAACTATGATAGTGCTTAGCGAAAAACAAAACCCCATCCCTACCCCAAAAGCCCCCTTAAATGACACTATCAGGGGAAACGTTTCAAATAAAAGTTGTAGCTCTTTATATGTGTAGTACACATTCCTAGTTTAAAGCAAAATCGTTTAAGCCGTTTTCGAGAAAATATAAAAAAAAACGAAAAAATAATTTCAGCAAAAACGAACTTCCGGTTATCCGATTTTTTTTCAAATTCGGAATTTCAACTACATATTTAATTCTAATTAATATTATTTGGATGACAGAATTATATATTAAACAGAAATAGCACTTTAGAAGAAAACCTAACCCCACCCGTCACCCAAAACTGACCTTAAATGAATTTTTCCAGAGAAATGTGTAAAATCAAAGTTGTAGCTCTTTGTATGTTTAGTTGATATACCAAGTTTGAAGAAAATCGTCGACGCCGTTTTTGAGAAAATCGCAAAAAAGTTAAAAAAAAAAAAAAAAAAAAAAAAAAAAAAAAAAAAAAACTAGTAAAGTGGTACTTACGGTTGAGGAATTTTGACTGATGACCTATTGTCGGATCCCATGATGATAACTAAACGGAATACCAAGGTTGAACTTTCTACGATTTTTCGTTTTTGAGCTGTTCATACGAGGTGTGTAGTAAATTAAGTAATGAGACTGATTTTTTATCTTTTTTTTATTCAAATAAAATTACAATTCAACATTGTCCCCTTCAAAGTAACTACCTTGGGAAGCCACACAACGCTGAAGACGATTCTTCCATTCGTCATAGCAGTGCTGGAACTCGGATACTGGAATAGACTTCAGTTGGTCGGTTACGGCTGTTTGAATATTCTCCATGTTCCAAAATGACGTCCCTTGAGGTGATTTTTCAATTTGGGGAACAAAAAAAAGTCACATGGACTCAAGTCGGGTGAATAAGGAGGCTGAGGAGCCACAGGAATGTTATTACTGGCCAAATACTATTTTTCTACTACTATTTTTCGGAACCATTTTTGCACAAATTTTTCTCATCCCCAATTCATTAGTCAAAATTTGATGAACGGTTGTGTGAGTCAAATTCAACTCTTCGCCGATCATTCGGACTGTCAAACGACGATCTGAACGCACGAGATCGCGGATTCTGCCAACATTTTCGTCGGTTCTTGAAGATGAAGGCCTTCCGCTGCGAGGCTCGTCTTCAATTGATTCCCTTCCTTCTGCAAACGACTTAAACCACCTAAAAACCTGTGCTCTCGACAAAACATTGTCTCCATAGGCCTGGCACAGTTTTTCAAACGTTTCCGTTGCACTGTGCCCAAGTCTGAAGCAAAACCTGATAGCACAACGTTGCTCGTAATTGATGTCACTCATTTTTAAAACGCACTGAAAAAACCTTGCTCACAAAAAAAGTCACTACGGACAGTGCAACAACTCTAGCATTTTCAAATTTGCACTGGACGTGTATCAGATGTTTACTTGCCCTACCACGCATGCGCCGCGTCTCCAGTGTAGCCAGATCGAACACTAGTAAATCAGTCTCAATACTTAATTTACACACCTCGTATATCCACACACACACACAGAAAATTTTCTAAAATCCATTTTTTTGGACTCAGGAGACCTCAAAACGGATATTTCCGGTGAAAACCGGAACATGTATATCGTACATGTTCTAAGAGTGAAAATTTAGTACTGGAGATGGATTTAAAAACCATAAAAAAATATATTTAAGAACACCATGGTATAAACAATTGATTGAATAATCTTTATTATGTCTAATCAACTGGAATAGTTTCATGTAAAATAATTAATTTATGCATTCTAAGATGGGGGGAAAAAAAACTTGGAAGTTAATTCAATTGGGTGGCATTGTTAGAAGAAAAAGCACTAATCCAACCAAGAATGAGCATTAAAGTTGACAAGAAGAGATCTTCACTTTACAAAATAAAAACAAGAAAAAAAAAAAAAAAGAAAAAAGAAAACACGCAGAGCATCATGTCACCAAGTTTATAAAAAAAAAAAAAAAAACTTAGCTAGAGACGAAGGCTTCATTAGTAGAATGGATGCACATAAGAAGTCCATTCTCTTTCACTGGATATATGTAGAAACCAACAACAGCTAACAACAACAAGATCAAGAAAAAGAACGTGAAGAAACAGAAAAAAAATAAAATAAAATAAAATACTAAAAAAAGTCAGTAAGAAAATGATATAATGAAGACAAGAGTCCGTCACCTAGGCAATGTGTGAGGTCTCGTTGGATGGTTCTTTTTAGTTTACACTGCCGCATGAATTATTGATACTAAAAACACTTCTTTTTTTTTTGGAATTTTTAATCATCTTTACTCAAAAACAAGAAATTCAAAAAAAAAAAAAAAAAAAAAAAAAAAAAAAAAAAAAAAAAGAGAGAAGTCAAGTCACGTAAATTTTACGTGTCTATTACGAATATTATAATTCCCTTATTAGTTATTTCTTATTAAAATTTCTGTTCATTTTAAAGAGATTAAAAAGTAAAATAAATAAAAATATAAGGGAGCAAGTGAAATGGCTTGATAATTTCTCTTTAATTGGTTAATTATATTTAAATAAATTTGTATTAAGAATATTGTTATTAATTATTTAGAAATTTACTTCTAAACTGCTGGACAAAAGTATTGTATTGTATAAAATTTCAAAATATTATAATTTGAAGTTGAAAGGTATTTTCGTATTTTTTTTTTTTTTTTATGGATTCATGTTGTTGAACTCTAATCCAAAGGAATAAAAAAGAACAACAACCAAAAATATTAAAAAAAACTTGGTTTTATTACACAGAATAAAAAATAAAGCTCAAAAAAATATATAAAAAAAAAAACGGTAAAATTCAAAATTGAAATGGTTTTTATTTATTTAATCACTTCTTCATTTTTTTTTGTCAACAGTATTTAGTGATACCTCCTCTTGCTCTGATAACTGCAGCAAGCTTCCTTGGCATTGAAGAGATTAGATTTTTGGATAACCTCTTAAGAAATCTCATTCCATTCTTCAAAAACTGCTATACGTAGCTAACTGATGTTTTATTGGATTTTGGTCGGGACTTTTCGGTGAAAAAACTAAACGTCGAATCCCAACATCCTGTAGGTACAAGCTCGAGCAGTGTGATATCTGGCATTGCCCTGCATTAAAATAGGAAATCATCACCGACTCTTTCAGAAATTAGAACAACATATCGCTGAAGGACCGACCCTCTTCAAGGTATTTCCGGGCATTTAGCATCCCATTTTCCACGATATGTAAGTGTGTATGTCCGTCAAAACTTATGCTTCCCTAAATCATAACACCGCCTCCACCAAAAACCACTCTTGGAGAAATGTTAGCCTCTGTATATCTCTCACCCTTGACGCTTCCAAACTCTCCTCCTTCCAACAAGAGAATGTAGGGTGAATCTCGACTCATCTGTGAATAAAGCACGTCTCTGTTGTCCAAATGACATGTTCTCGTGGATATTCCAGTCGCGACTGGCGCTCTGGTGAGAAGAGGGCCAAACAGAGACGTACTTTATTCACAGATGAGTCGAGATTCACCCTACATTCTCCAGTTGGAAGGAGGAGGAGTTTGGAAGCGTCAAGGGTGAGAGATATGCAGAGGCTAACATTTCTCCAAGAGTGGCTTTTGGTGGAGGCGGTGTTATGATTTAGGGAAGCATAAGTTTTGACAGACGTACAGACTTAAATGTCGTGGAAAATGGGATGTTAAATGCCCGGAAGTACCTTGAAGAGGTTCTTCAGCGATATCCTGGAAGCCAAGTTTGCTTCATTTAACCTTCTTCTGGCTGTCCTGCATGAAATATTGACATTACGGACATGAGCGATCAAGTGAAGTAATTGAATGCTAGTAACGAACTTGTTTCTTGACACATTCAGATGAATAAATCTATCTTCTGTCCGAGCTGCACTTCTGGGACGGCCCGTGGCAGGTCTTCGAGAGTATTTCCCATTCTCCCTGTAGCGCATTAACATTCTTGAAACAATGGATTGGTTCATTCTTAGTCTCTGAGCAATAATTGACTGCTAAACCCCTTCTTAATGCAATGTTACCACACGAACTGCTATTTCTTCAGAATAATTTCCTTCACGAGACAATTAATGTTTTGAAAAATTAAAACAATCTTTAAAAAAAAAAAAAAAACTGATAACAAAAACACTAAAGAAAACTTTGTAAGAAAGAGTAATTACTCTGAGGCAATGAAATGACGTACTGGGATGATTTGTGTTTATAAGGTTTGAACGGATTTTTCATTATAAAAACATAAACAAATTGGTTATATCTTGTTCTCCATTGGGCCAGAGTTTATTTAAAATGAATCCATAAAAAAAACTAAAGGAAAAACAAATGTATTATCATGAAAGAAAACATTTTGAAATTTTATGCAATACTTTTGTCCAGCAGTTTATTTATGTGGGAATTGGGAACAATGCTGAAAGTGCATTAAACAACCTTATAATAATCGAGATTCTTTAATGAAAGAAATTGTATTTAAATTCAACACAGTTACCTGAACACAATTATGTAGTCAACTTAATCGACGTAAAACACGGAGACACATCACTCTGAATCAAACAAACATAACCTTTTACTTGTTCTAACCATAACAACACACTAACCTCTTCAATACTTGCCAGAAGCTTGTGCTGCACCCTGTTGCTTGACTGGAAAATTAGTCTCCCATAATAATAATAATGAACAAATGAGATAAAATGTAATAGAAAATTAATTGTGTTGACCTGTTAATAAGTGAAAATGAATAGGTTTTATGAGGAACCTCCACAAATTGCCATCACTTCTGGTATACCCAAAGATCTTAGCTTCTGGTATACCCAAACTCTGTTGTGAAACACACTCACGTTTTTCTTTTATTGTAATTTTCATAGTTTTGATGTGGGAATTATTGTTTTGAGATATGGGTATTTATTTATACCAATATAGGTATTTATTTTCCAGTTGTACGTAAATTTCACATACCTATAACTAAAAATTAGCGTATGTTGATCCAAAATATAATATAAATATCGCAATTTCGACAAACGGATTTTCTTCAAACTCTGAATTTCGTTATTCACAATTAAATTCTTATTAATATTATATAGACGATAGAATCTTTTAGTTTAATGGAAATGGCACTTTAGAAAGAAGCCTAAAGTCACCCAGCCTTCCCCCAAAACATCACTTACATGAATGTACCTCGAAAACTAGTTTCAAATTAAAAACTTGTAGCTCTTGTTTGTAAAATTAGTTGATATAACGAGTTTAAAGAAAATCGTTTGAATCGTTTTACGAAACAATCACCACAAAAGAGATGAAGAAGTCAGAAAAAAATCGATAATCACATTAGAAAAACTAGGCTATTACGGAAACAATCTCTGATAACATAAAAACCATTAAAATTCAGTGAACACACTCAAGAAGCCTGGTGGTAAGTTTTTAAATAATATATAATAATAATAATAATAAAGCCTTTTATTAGTTTCCTATTTACAAAGAATTACAAAAGAAATTTCTTTATGAATACAACAAACTTAGTGGAATAAAATATAATGAAATAAAATAATTAAACTACTTTAAAGGAAAAAGAAATGTAAATACTTTAAACAAAAAAATCAAAATACACATTAATTATACTACAAAAAAAAAGTTATAGAAAAATTAGGAAACTAGGCCCATTTGTGGGCAAAGGCCTCTCCCAGAGGTTTAGATCAAGAATGCTTGTTCCGAGCTGTACGCTGCCATAAGATTCCTGTTTGTTGGACAAGTTCGTCCCTCCATCTCAACGGCTGTCTACCTCTATTTCTATAGCAGTCGAGGGGTTGCCAGTCTAAAATTCTCCTAGTCCAGCAATCGTCACCTAATCTTGCAATGTGGCCAGCCCATTTCCATTTCAGTTTTTTAATTGTAGCCACAACATCTTCCACTTTTGTCCTTCGCCTTAACTCTTAATTAGTGAGCCTATCCTTCCTGCTTACTCCCAGAATGCTCCTTTCAATTGCCCTTTGCGTTACTTTTAGCTTTTCCATATTTTTCTTGGTCACTGCCCATGTCTGAGCGCCGTAAGTCATGCAAGGTAGGATACACTTATTAAAGGTCAAACGTTTTAGACTTAAGGACAATTTACTCTTAATTATATACTTTAGAGACCAATATTTTTTACAGGAGAGAGATATCCTGCGATCTATTTCTTTGCTAAAATTGTCTCTAAAGGATATTGTTTGTCCCAAATAAATTGTTTCCGTGGACCATTCCAACTTCTTCCCATTAAGAAAAATATCTGATTTGCTGGCATTAGTTAGGAGTACCGTTTTTTCCTGAGTAATGACAAGTCCAGAATGTTTTCCAGCATAGTCCAATTCCTCGAGCATTTGTTGCAATTCATTTGCAGATTTCGCAATCAAGATAATATCATCTGCAAAACGCAGATTACTATAATATTGACGCCATTTATTTTTAAACCTTTATCTTGCCAATGGAGATTTCTAAACACTTGTTCCAAGATGCAGTTGAATAAATTTGGCGAAAGGGGATCGCCCTGTCTCACACCTCTTTGCAATGGGAAATAAGAGCCTGCTGTATCTAATATTACCCTGGCCTTACTATTATCATACCAATAATTTAAAACATGAATGTATTCTCTACTCACTCCTTGTTCTGCCAAACTTCTATAAATGGCATCATGTTTAACAAGGTCGAATGCTTTTGTGAAGTCGACCAGAGTTAAATATACATCAATGTTATACTTCTACTTTTCTCTATAATCTGATTAACCACCAGTAAATTATCCATCGTAGAAAAATTAGGCCGAAATCCCGCTTGTTCGATAGGCTGGTTGAATTCTAAATTCTTTTTCACTCGACTCTGAATAACTTTAGCGAAGATTTTGCTTATATTAGAAGAGAGGCTAATAGGGCGATAATTCTTTATGTCCATGGGATCACCTTTTTTATATAGGGTGACCAGAGTTATATGCTCCACCCACTTTTTTTTTAAACGGCGGGAAATTTCGAAAAAATAGAAAACACGTATTTAATCATTTTTAGTCTAGTTTATTTTCAGTGATTGATCCGTTTTTTTAAACCCCAATATCCCGAGATACAGCATCCAACTTTTTTTTTTTTCAAATGGAACATTATATTTTTTTTTGCATATTTTTATAGTACTTGAGCTGCTAAAAAAATAAAAAAAAAATTTTAAATCGGTTAGGTAATTTGAAAAGTTATGGTAATTTAAAACATGAAAAACAAATTTCAGTTTAATGTCAAAATTACCTTATTTTTTTTTTTAAAGAAGCTGTTCAAACTGGGCACTCTAGGCAGGCTAGAGTTATTCGACGTTCCAGATCTTCGACTGAAGCCAGGGGATTAAGGTTACTGTACACTTTATTTTTTAGATATCACCACAAAAAATAGTCCATTGGGGTTAAGTCCGGAGATAGAGGTGGCCATTGGATCGGACCATGAGTTCCTAACCACTTTTCATGGAAATTTCTGTCCAGGTAACGTCGTACAACTCTCGCATTATGTGCCGGTCAACCATCTTGTTGAAAATACATATCTAGCCGACGTTTTAGAGGAACATCTTCAAGCAGAACTGGCAAAATGTCTCTTAAAAAAGTTAGATACCTTTCACCAGTTAAGTTCTCTCTGTAGAAGTTTGGGCCTATTAGTTGGTTTCCTAAAACTCCACACCAAACGTTTGCAGAAAAAAACAACCTGATGGCGTGTGGCGAAGGTAACTTGTGGATTTTCTTCTGCCCATATTCTAAAGGTTCCAACGATTAAGAAGGCCATTATTGTTGGTAAACTTTGATTCATCAGTCCATAAAATTGTGCATTTTTTGTCCATTTTTTGTGGGGATATCTACAAAATGAAGTGTATAGTAACCTTAATCCCGTGGCTTCAGTCGAAGATCTGGAACGTCAAATAACTCTAGCCTGACTAGATGTTGACTTTGCCACCTAAGTGCTGCTGCAAACAGAGCGTGGGAGTCCAGAGCTTTGGCTTGCCTATCCGTCGATGGTGCCCAGTTTGAACAGCTTCTTTAAAAAAAAAATAAGGTAATTTTGACATTAAACTGAAATTTGTTTTTCATATTTTAAATTATCATAACTTTTGAAAAACCTAACCGATTTAAATTTTTTTTTTTTTTAGGAGCTCAAGCACTATAAAAATATGCAAAAAAAAATATAATGTTCCATTTGAAAAAAAAAGTTGGATGCTGTATCTCGGGATATTGGGGTATAAAAAAATGGATCAATCACTGAAAATAAACTAGACTAAAAATGATTAAATACGTGTTTTCTATTTTTTCGAAATTTCCCGCCGTTTAAAAAAAAAGTGGGTGGAGCATATAACTCTGGTCACCCTGTATAGTAAAATTATGTCTGAAACTAACCACTGATCAGGAACTTTTGTAGTCCTCATAATCTGATAAATAATATATATTAGCAAATAAATAATATCTTTAACTAAAATCTGGCAAATTTATTTATTAGAAACCAGTTATTTCCTTATCATAATTTAATTACGAGTATACCCTAACGGAATATTAGGGAAATCTACAGATTTTGCCCTAAATATAATGTTTACAAAGCTTTAACCTATATTCTTATATTTGATCATATAAATATATATAAAAAAAAACTAAAAAGTTTTTTAAAAATAAATTGTATACATCTTAAAAATTGAAAGAAATAAATACACACAGATATAATATGAAACCATACGAAGTATACACTTGGTGTGGTCTAAAAAAGACAAATATAATAGCTGACGTTTCGGCATTTTATCATAAACCTAAAAGTCATTTATTTTGTTCCGCTTGTATAAGTACCGCCTTCGTTTCGGCACGCTTGTCTCTTCTCTCCCACCCGGTTTCATTTTTATATTCCCTTTCTAAAGCTTTGGGTCATATATCAATCTGTTTGTGTAGTGTGCGTTTTTTCTTTTCTT
>JAAEAF010010943.1:0-15478 GCA_011037195.1 Triatoma infestans | reverse complement strand
AATGGTGGGGGGCCAGTTCGAGCAAGATCTGTAATAAATGAGGAGTAAAATTTATAATAAAATAATACTTTTCTTCTTATTCAATCAAAAAAACCGTTATAATATCATTTTGAAATTTCTAATAGGAATCATGTTTTCATTCATAACTTGTAAAATATCGCTCAAAGAAAAAAAAACCGTTCAAGTAAATTTTTCTTACAAAAAGTAGAGGAATCTATTTCTTAAATAAAAACCACACCTTCCCATTTGAAAAAATGAAGTTGGGCCTGTATCTCGCTTTTCGAAGCACCAAAACAAATTTGCAAATGAATTTTGGTATCTTTTTTTTTTTTTTTTTTCAACAAAAAAAACCTACGGGGACACGTATTTTTTATTTTTTTTTCTAGCTATCTCAGTTTCCAAGAAAAAGTCGTTATCCATATACCTTGGGACACCCTGTATAAGTTACTAAACCTTTGAGAAAAATCCCAAAAAATTATAAAAAATAATGAGAAAATCATTGCATATAGAAACAGAACAGACTTCTGATTACTACAAAATTAAATATCTATAATTTTTTATTATTTGGCATATAATGTTAATGAGAAGATTGCTGCCGCTCTTCTTCAATTAACTTTTCAATATTGTGGTTTCTAAATATTAGACAAGCTAAGTCGGAGCGGTGAAACAATCGAAGGCCGATTTCTAAATTTATTTTTTATTACCTTGTCATAGATTAAAAATCCCGCCTCTCATATATATGTTGTTGCAATGGGGACTAACATTTTCTTTGCTTTCTCGTATAGAGATGCATTGCAGTAACTCCGCCCAGTTAAAAAAAAAAAAAAAATGCGCTATGTAACAAGTGACAAATGTGAGCATATTCCCAGTGTTATCAACCTTCAAAGATAAAATTATGGATTTTCTAGATCCTGAAATTATGGCATTAACGTAAAAAAATATCGTGCCAAAATTTTTTTATTTATTATTTTTTGAATAAGAAGTTTTTTTTTTTTAACGCGGACAGGTAAAAATCTCCGAGGACTGGTGAAATTTTTCCGTGGACCACCACCGGTCCGCCGGACAAGCGGCTGAGAATCATTGCATTACAGGGAGTAGTGTAGACTATATACATGTTAGTACATAACATATGTATTGGTATCGTTTTATTGATACCGGAAGTTGAAGTGATGAGTAAGAGTAAGAGATTGTTAATTAGAGGGTAAGAGATTAGAGAGTTGGTATTCGAAATGCGTACTACTGATTTATAAAAATATACTATATTTTAACAAACAATTTAAAGAGATATAAAATAGAAAAACTAAGATGCGCAATTGTAAATAACCATAAGAATTATAAAATATTAAAGAAGTTTAAGTAAAGTGTTAAAACCTTAAATAGGGACGCGCTCGTGATGTGAGATGGTGCTTCTGATCTGAAAACTCATGTAGACGTTTGATGCCTGAGTCGAACTGAATCCCTCCTCCAGTGGGGCGACGTGTTATATTTGCATCACTCACACATCGACGCTGATGTGTAAGTACGTGTAACACTAAGACATCTCTTGTGGTATATTGACCCTAGGGGAGGTCAGTAGTTAACAAGGGCTGATTTGGCCGGGGTGGCGACGCTTTGTTAACAGATGGTGGGCCAGGTAGGCCAGTAAGGTATTATCTCTTGACTGTATATTGACCCTTTTTGAAAGAAATACAAAAAGTGTTTGCCGCGGTTCAAGGCCTACAGGTAGCGGCTGGCCAATTTTCAACCACTAGTTGTAATTTTTAGATTTATTTAAAAATTATCCCTTCTTTTTTTTTCTTGCTATCGCTATCACATCACACATAATAAATACTAAAATACTACATATTGCCGCTATAATTCAAAATGTAGCAAAAATAACCACAATCATAATTGAACATGTTGTATAAGACATACACAATTTTCCCATTCTAAGATAGCCCCTGAAGAAGGCAAACAATGTTTTTCGAAACGTCGGGTTATCAATAAAAAACACTCAAAAAATTTTTTGGTGTTTTCCTTTGATACCCCCTGGCCGATCAGCCATCTAACAGATACATCTAACAGGATTTTCAAAATGTAACAAAAATAACCATTTTTTTGAAGCTTGTTATACACTCTCCTGGGCCATACAACAATAGATAAAGTCATGAGAAATGGTCAATTAAAAAAATACTATACAACTTTCAAGCATTTACATGATTTCTTAGGACATAACTTTTACTATTGCACATTTTCTTAGGTGCTTACCTAATCCCCTTTGAGACTTAAAAATTTTTGATGTATTAGACTTGATTATGGATTATGATTTGAGGATCTTATAGCATCTTGTAATTTGTTAAAACAACTTTGTATCAAAGTATTAAAACCTGTTGATCAATTAATCGTGATATATAAATAAGGAAAAGTTATGTTCATGGTATTGTATTTATATAAAAAAAAAAAAATCTGGTGTGAAACACTCACACAAACTTTTCTTCTTTACTCCAGTTCTCAAAGATAATGGATAATTGGCACAAATTTTGTATGTGTGTGTACCAAATTTAAGAAATTCGTCGGGAAAATGAAAAAAAAACCTGTTCAGTAAAAGCGCAACTCCGGTTTTACTAATTTTCTGATACTCGGAAAATTTCAGCCAATCTATTTATTCAAAACCTAATTTATGTTTGGATGATTAGGAGAATTGGAATTAAATCAAACTAGGATAGCCTTGATGAAAATTCTAACCCAACCCTCCCTAAAAAAAGTGCCCCCTCAAAGAATTTATCCAGAGAAATGTTTTAGCTAAAGTTGTAGATCTTTGCATGTTTTAGTTATATTACGAAGTTTAAAAAAAATCATCCGGAGCCATTTTTTAAAGGGAAATTGCGGGAAAAAAAAACGACAAAAAAAAAAACTGAATAAATCATTTAGTAAAGTGGTAAAGTAAACGAACTTCCGGTTATCCGATTTTTTTCAAACTCCGAATTTCAACAACATATTTAATTCTAATTAACATTATTTAGATGACAGAATTGTCTAATAAACTGAAATAGCACTTTAGATGGAAACCTAACCCCACCCCTCCCCAAAAAGTGCCCTTCAGTGCATTTTGCCCGAGAAATGTTTCAAATAAAAGTTGCGGCTCTTTGTATGTGTGGTTGAGTTTGGAGTGTTTTCTTAAAAAAATCGTCAGGAGCCAGTTTTGAGACAATCTCAAAAAAGTATAAAAATCGAACTAAGTAAAGTGGTATACTTAGGTGGAGGAATTTTGACAGATAACGTAACGGTCAGATCCCACGTGATAACTAAACGGGAATATATCACGTTTCAACTTTTCTACGGTTTTTCGTTTTGAAGCTACTGCTGGAATATACAAGTTTACACACCACACAAGGGAACCATTTGCTCTAAAAAAACAAAAAAACCCTTTGGGACTTCCGGGGGACCTGAAAACGGATATTTCCGGTGAAAACTCAATATCGAAAATTTGACACGATTACAATACTTCCTCTTACTAGGAGTAAGAGAAAGTAAAAGTAATTAATTCTTTATTAGAGGAAGCATTTAGTTTTAGCGCATAGAAATATCCGCTGGTGCATGCATAAAAGGTGTGGTTTGGTGGTAAAGAGAGAGAGAGAGAGAGAGAGAGAAAAAAAAGAGTAAAAACTCGGTAAGATCGTTTTGATAGAGGATAGTGTTGACAGAGGTCGCCCAGGCCCACCTCTTCTGTAGCTTCGGCAAAGGGGAGGCGTGTCTTCAACTATTCATCATCATTAACCTTACAGATCTGTGTTCTTCCACTTCTACACTCACATGAGAATCCCTTAATAGTCACAGTGTGAGAAGAGAAGTAGACTATGTGGCATAGTGTCACCCAGGTGGTCTTATTATGACATTATCTTCCTTACACTTTCTTACTTACACTCGGAGAAGTTTCTTTTTTCCATTTTATATATTTTTTTATTTATTTCGTTATCTCTCTTGCAGCCAATCCCTACTCCAGCTGTATCATCATCTATTCCTTTGCACACGTTTCTTTTTCTTTCATTTCTTCTTTTTTTTTCTTTTAACTTTCATTTAATATAATCATTTATAGTCTTCTTTTTTTCTGTCCAGCCTGTTGTGAGAAAAATCTACTTTTCCCACTGAATTCACTTCACTAATTTTTTCTATTTTATAAAGAATGTAATTTGCAAGTAATTGGATAATGATTATGACCTCTTATTACATTTTCTCTTCAACATTTTTGCCTGAAATGAAGCTTTCTATACAAAAAAAACAACAGGAGAATTAGCTATGTACTTTTTAATCGGTGATTTTTTTTTTTTTTTACTTCCTGTTACTGCTATAAAAGTAAATATTGCAGTCGAGTGAAATTTCGAAATTAAATTGAAAGTATAACAGGTTTTCAAGTGTTCTGAGCGCGAAAAAAATTTCAACAAATGTGTATGAATCTGAAAATATTGGGTCCAGTAGGGCTTTGGATAGCTTAGGGCTTCTTGATCCCTCCCCACAGACAAATAATAATAATAATTTTTTTTTTTTCTGGGGAGTAAAATCCAGTGGATACCAAGCTGGCCAATCCTGGGGAGGCACATCCACTGAAAACCTCCCCGTCTCCTAGTTAAACCTTTCACAGAACCATTTACCACATTACTTCGTGGAAGGCCTTCGCTATTAGCCCTTTCGGGCTTCCACATCTTTAGGCCAGAACTTTTCTTTCTCCCTCTCAAGTGGCACGGGACATTACTTGCTGGTGAGGGTGTGTACTCTCCACGCACTTTTTCTTCCTCAGAACGTCCTCAACAAACACAGCTGCCACTGCTGCCCACCCACTCTCCTCGCGGAGCATTCTTTGAGTGACGTCCTCCGGGCTAAAATCGCCTATTACATCGGCCGCTCGCCTTCTTTCCGCCCCCCACCGACTACAGGCAAAAAAGACATGGTAGGCATCCTCCTCCACACATTCCCCGCAGTGGGTACATTGAGGGTCTTCTGTCTTTCCGATCCTATGGAGGTATTTTCGGAAGTACCCATGCCCCTTCAGGAACTGGGTGAGGTAATAGTTTACCTCCCCATGTTGCCTCTCGACCCACGGTTCGATATTTGGGATTAGCCGCGCTGTCCAGCGTCCCCGCTCATCTGTATGCCAGCGCTCCTGCCAAGCATCTATCGTCCGGGCATGTTCTTCGCGCCTTTTCCTGGCCTTTGACAAGTCCTCCGCTTTCCTTAAGTACAGGTGCCTACGCTCGGCTGCCAGTAAGTCGATTGGGATGGTGCCCGCGACTACCATGACCGCTGGTTCAGACACCGTGCGGTAGGCGCACGCCACTCGCAAAGCGCCTCTACGCTGCACTCCTGCAATTCGCTTTCTATACTTCGCGAAGCAAAGTGCTTCAGCCCATACTTCCGCTCCATACAGCAGTACCAAATTCACCGCTGCCATCAGTAGCTTTCGCTTGTTCGGTTTTGGGCCATACGTGTTCGCCATGAGCCTCGCCAATCTGTTTGTCATGGCCGCCGCCTTGTCTGCTACATGAGCTATGTGGGGCCAAAATCTTAACGTAGAATAATAATAATAATAATAATAATAATAATAATAATAATAATAATAATAATAATAATAATAATAATAATAATATAATATTATTACTATTATTACTGAACATAACCTTATTACTGAACGGACCCCATACTACAAATACCACCCACAAACCGTTCTGGAAAACACAAACACAAAGCTCTACTGGGATACAACACTACGAACTGACCGCACGATAGATTACAACAGACCAGATATCACACTAGTAAACAAAAATGAGAACACCACATACATGATAGACATATCCATCCCCAATGATAAAAACATCAAAACAAAAGAACAGGAAAAAATAGACAAATACACACCCCTCGCAATGGAAATAAAACAAATATGGAAGCAGAGCAAAATAACAATACAACCAATTATAATATCACCTACAGGAGTCACACCACACTCTTTCATCCGCAACATAGAAACACTAGAACTACACCCATACATACATCAGCAGATACAGAAAGCTGTCATACTGAAAACTTGTAACACTGAACGGAAATTTCTGAACAACACTTGATACACAAGACACATCTAGCTTACTTGGTAGCAAAAGCAACCCGTAAGGAAGAGAATAACCCAGGTATCACCTGAAAAAAAAAAAAATAATAATAATGAGTCAAGTAGTGCTTGACAGAAACATATTTTATAATATACAAACTAGTAGATAGCTTTTGTGGGCTAGCTGCCGTGGCATTGTTTTATTAAGATGCTTTTGGCATTATTAAGATTTGTACAAGACTTTTCACTCACCCCCTAATAAGTCATCAATGGCTTCATAACACCATTGTACTGTAAACTGATAATTTTGCTAAAGATAATTGAGACAATTTAAAACAAAGCGTGTCATCATCACCCACAATTTCTTTGATTTGCCTAATAATTTAAATTACCACATTTCTATTTTTTTTAGCCAAATTTTGTTTTGCAGTTTAAAAATTAGGTTAAATTGTTAGTTTGTACATTATGTATAATTTTTTTTACGACTCTTCTAATATGTTTGCATTGTTTAAATGATGCATACCACAAAACACATAATTCTATTTTACCAAAGGTTCATTAATCAGAAGGTGTTGTTTTATCTTTTTTTTTTCTTTTTTTGAACAAATGTTCTTTATGCTTATTTTAAATCTAATGGTGTTTATAGTACTAAACCACAATAACCAAAATTATGTTTGAGTAAGTTCAAGACTTTTAAACTAGTACCGGATCTGAGCTTTGGCTCACTCTTTCGAGCGAATGTTATTTATTTATATACATATATTCTGAATTACTTCTCCACCAACATGTATCCATCCACTCTGAAGATTGAAGACGAAGAAAGGAAATTTCTGTTTACTAGTCATGGATTGATAGGTGTATAAGATGGAGGAGACCGCGTGCGGTAAATATTGAAGGCCAGAGACCCCCCGCGTTCGCTAACGGCCTAGTCATGAATCAAAACGTATCTCATTTAACACTCTCTACGAGTTAGTGGAGAAGTTTTCGTATGTGGGTTGTCATAGTTAGTTCACATCCATCACAATTCCTATAGGCTCCATAACATGTATAATGTATATATATATATATATATCTATTTACAGATTTGTATACGTCTCATCAACTAATCACTTCGTATCTATTACTGACTATGCATCTTCTCTTTAACTATTTCTCTTTTAGTTTTTTTCTCCCTACCACATTCTCTTTCTCTCTCTTTTTTACTGAACACTATCTTCAAAACCTCTTTGGCCTTTCGCGCTTCTTCTTATTGTTTTGTTTATTATTACCTAATATGTTGGTCAAGTAGTGTTCAATTTTGAAAAGAATGGAATCATTTATAATAATTTTGACATAAAGCTTTTACAGTATTATTGTTATACTATATTCAGATTTCATTTTCCTTTGTCCTCTCCTGCCTATTCCTACTTAATATTCTTTTTCATTCTTAAGGATTATCCTTAAACTTTAATACTCTATTAATTTTTATGTTCATGGGAACTATTTGTCATTGTTTTGAATTTTACAAAATTGAAATAAATCTCAGCCAGCATAAAAATAAAAAAACTTTGGGTAGTTGTGAGTTAAACTCGATAAAGATTACTAGCGTATTTGCTGAAGAAAACATATATATCTGTATCGTCTCATGGAGCCAGCAAGGGGTATCTGTTGCATGCAGTTACTTGGGAAGTAGCGACCCCAAGGGTTACTAACAGCTCAGTGCTCCATGCACTTCATCAGGACGGTAGACACACTCCACATACACTCTACACTTTACAGACAAGGACAAACACAGTGCACAAACTAGGGTCTCCGTCCCTAATTAACTGGCGAAAGCCAAGGGAGAAGGAAGGGAAAAGCTCAGTGGTAGCGCGCTGTACTAGCAACGCGGAGGATTTGAATCCAGCATGCTGCCCTTAGATTTTCTCTTCCTAGGAGCCTCTACAACTCGCTGACCGGTGTTGTCTGAGGCTAAAGAACGTTGCTTGGAGGCCGGCTGCGCACTAGGAGAAGTCTCCGGGGGACACAATAAATCTTTCCTGGTCGCAGTGCAAGAATCTCCTATAACAATCTTCTTAAGACAAACACAGTACACAAACTAGGATTTCTGCCCCTAGTTAAGTGGTGCAAGCCAAGGGAAAAAGAAGGGATTATTAGCTCAGTGGTAGCACGCTGGACTAGCAACGCGGAGATCCCATGTTCGAATCCAACATGCTGCCCTTAGATTTTCTCTTCCTAGGAGCCTCTACAACAAACTGTCCGGTGTTTGGCAGGGTTATCTAGAGAACATTTCTCGGAGGCCGGCTATGCATTGGAGAAGTCTCCGGGGGACACAATAAATCTTTCCTGGTCGCAGTTGAAGAATCTCCTACAACAATCTACAATCGTCTCATGGAAACATTTTCTGAAATTGAATAAAATTGGGTTTCATTGTGTTCTCCAAAATAATGTTATCTGTTAATCTAAACCTTTGAAAGCAACACAACCTATCTATCAGGCCACAACAGCAATTTTTATCTGAAGCCTTTTTAATTGAGCATGAATGACACGTGGTCAGCACGCCATGGATTCTCATAGCCGTTTAGTTCTGATCTTCGCCACCAAACCACCTCTATAAACTGGATCTCTAACTCGTGGACTAGTGGGCTGGATTTTCTTCAGCGATTTTATCATACTGCGGGTATTCCTGCCTAATAACACAACAACACCTACATTGACAATCAAATACACAGTTAACAGGTAAACTCTACCTCAGCATTCCACACATTTACAGATTGTACACCTTTGCAGAGATCACATACAAACTCCATCATCTAAGACATCATCTGAGAGTTTTCAGATCAAATTTTCGAGATTGAGTGTTCGCCAGAAATATATATTTTAGATCCCCCCTGAGCAGGAAAAACTGTTTTTTAGAAATTCGTCTTGTGTGTGTGTGTATGTGTAAATAAATAAACTGATCACAGAAAGTTTAAACTTGAAATTTCATTTACGTTCTTATAACGAAAGAGATGATAATGAAGTCTCTTGACTAAATCGGTCAAACCGGAAATACTATTTTACCATAAATATCTATAACTTTCATTTGGATCTTTATTTCCGGAGAAATTCATTTTAGGGTCGAGTTCTAAGGGAAGCTACAACAAGCTACAACATTGGGTTATCTTTGAAAATTTGACAAGATCATAATACTTCCTCTTAGGTAATAAGTAAAGAGAAAGTAAAAAAATTGTCTAAGACTTAGTTAATTGATACCAACATCTTCTTTACTAAAACATCATGCGATCTGACGTTTCACTGATAACTTGTAACGGAAATTAAGGAAATCAGAGAAAGTAAAAAAAATGTCACTTATTTCTTTAGACGAGTCCAATCTTTTCCAGTTTTCTAATATCTCTTGAATTAGCATGGTTACCTATGGATGGATGACCTTAAAGAAATGATGTATCTCTTGAGAAACTTAAAAAAAATATAATAAAATCTCTAAGATGTTTATTTATAAAAATAATAAAGTAATAGATGACCTTAATGAAAATTAAATGATACAAAAAAAGGTTTTTTTTTTTTTTTTATTCACTGAAGTTGCTTTATGGTCACTATTGTACTTGTAAGTAGAAAGTCATCAATGGAGAAGCTAAGGTATGTTTGTGTGTTTGTCAGTCTGTGTGTATGTGAGAAAATATGACGTCGTTGGTGTTCTTCCCCTTAAAGTGGTTTATGATATCTCCACTACTAGTGTACTAATATTAGTGTTCATTACTGTATGAACACCCAGACTGTGTCCCTGTCCTACAGCCCCCCCCCCCTAATATTCCCTCTTATTGTACAACACTATCATCTACCTGTACAATTCACTCACAATTACTACTTATTATTATTACAGACACGTAGATATTTTTCATTTATTTTTTATTCTATTTTCGCAGGAGGTGTCAGTATGATTTCTAGCAACACAATTTCAGTTCCGTGCCCAAACCAGGCTGGCCTACGATCCTACGATTTTATATATAGACAAATTATTAACCAATATAGCGACATCGCCATTATGTCACACTTTTAAATCAATCTTTATTATTACTATTATTAGCACAATTTTTTTTGGCAACACCTCTTGATATGTTGATTGTTGTAGGGGATTACTGCACTGCGACCTGAAAGATCTATTGTACTCCCCAGAGGCTTCTCAGTGCGCTGCCGGCCTCCAAGTAGCGTTCTCTAGCTACAGACAACACTGTCTGCCTTTCGGGTTGCAATCAGCCTCTGGCTCTCCAGGTTGGGGAATCTCTCACCCCGACCAATCCTATCCTGATCTTTTCCCCTTGCAGGGTTGCCTTTAAGTATCCTGGGTTACTAAACCTCTGTATTTGAGGCAATGGATAGGAATCAGTAAATGGAATCTGCCCATCCATCGGGCGTGCGATCAGTCATGCTAGCTCGTTGGAGTTGAAATACTGAACTACGGGTGCAAGCATAGCAGTTTCCAAGCCAATTGCTTGCAATTGAGATTGGATTCGTAGTGGCCGTGTTTTAAGCAACAACTCCAATGACCGAGGTCATGAGTTGTGCGGGACGAGACTCGCAATATAAATTAAACCCGGTGCCAGCCCATAGATGGAAGCGCATTTGCTGGGTGTGCGCGGTTCACCAGAGCCTGCTAGGGGGGGGGGAGCCTGCCCTAGCTTCTTTCTGGGAGTGAATTGTGACCACTTTGTGGGATCATTTTGCGCGCTGGTTGAGCGTGTCTCAACCTGTCCTTAAATGGATCAAGCGGAGGTGTGCCTAGGTACTTCCGCCATGGAGAGGTATTGCACTAATAGCCTCTCTTGTTAAACGATCCCGTTGCTTGCAACGGGGGATTGGTAAACCCGAAAGGTCCTAAAACTACCCCAGTACCAAGAGGAAAGGGGTATTACGGGAAGAATGCCCATCACCGGACAGTGAGTTGTAGAGCTCCCTAGGAAGAGAACAATCTAAGGCAACATGGTGGATTCGAACCCGGGACCTCGGCGTTGCTAGTCCAGAGCGCTACCACTGAGCTAATAATCCCTTCCTTCTTCCTTGGCTTTTACCAATTAACTAGGGACGGAGACCTTAGTTTGTATACTGAGTTTGTCCTTATCTGTAAAGTGTAGAGTGGGGTCGCTACTCCCCAAGTAACTGCATGCAACAGATACCCCTTGCGGGCTCGGCACCTCTTACTGGCACTGATATGTCAGTTCCCTTCTAAAACTGTCTCATACATATGCACTCTGCGGCACTGTAGCATCCTCAAGGGCAGTAAGCACCCCAGATGAAATTCTAGCCTAAATACATACACACCAACGTTTAGTAATTTTGTTCACGTTAATAAATACACTCACGCTGATAAATACATTCACTCTGATAACTACACTCACCCTAGATCATGCACACTGTGGGGATGGTACTCTATATTCCACTCTGAACTTAACTAAAACCTAATCTAGTCTATTTTAAATCTTGTTGTATAAGTTTATACACTTTAAAAACTTAAATAACCCTTTAATATGTGCAGATCCCACTTTTAAAGTACAGCGCAAAGGGCGAAAATCTGGTGTGAAACACTTCTAAGATTTTCTCATAATCGTAGATCACAAAGTTATAATTCTTGCTTTAATTTCCTTTTTGTAATTCAGCTAGATGTTTAGTTGTGCTAGAATGTTATAGCCATGGGTGAATCTGAACTTTAATAAAACCACTTTTCTTATTTCGAGGAAAGCATAACTTTACTCTTCCACCAAAAACCACTTAAATGAATTTTCTCGGAAAAAGTGTATCAAACAAAAGTGATAAATTTCTGTATTTGTAGTTAATATAACAAATTTTATAAAATAATCGGGTATATTTTTACTTTCTCTTCATATTCCTAGTAAGAGGAAGTATTGTAATCGTGTCAAATTTTCGATATCGAATTTTCATTGGAAATATTCGTTTTGAGGTCCCCTGAGTCCAAAAAAGTCGTTTTTAGCAAATGGTCTGTGTGTGTGTATGTGAACAGCATAGCTCAAAAACGAAAAAGCTTAGAAAGTTAAGACTTAATATTCCGCTTAGGTACGAGTATCACCGTCAAAATTCCTCATCAGCGAAGTACCACTTTACTTGTTGATTTTTTTTTTTAATTTTTTGCGTTTTTCTCAAAAATGACTCAGACGATTTTCTTTAAACTTATTATATCAACTACACATACAAAGAGCTACAACTTTTATTTGAAACATTTTTCAGGGGAAAATTCATTAAAGGGCACTTTTTGGAGAAGGAATAGGGTTAGGTTTTCATTTAAAATGCTATTTCAGTTTATTAAACAATTCTATCATCTAAATAATGTTAATTAGAATTAAATATATTGTTGAAATTCCGAGTTTCAAAAAATCGGATAACCATAAGTGCGTTTTACATTACCACTTTACTAAATGATTTTTTGCACATTTCTCAAAAATGTCTCCGACGATTTTCTTGAAACTTCCTACATAAACTAAACATACAATGATGTACAACTTTTATTTGAAACATTTCTCTGGGAAAATTCATTTAAGGGCACTTTTGTAGGAGGGGTGGGTTTACGTTTTTCTCCAAATTGCTATCATAATTGATTATAACAATTCTATCATCCAAACAGAATTAATTAGAAATAAATAGCCAAAATTCCGAGTTTCAAGAAAATTAGTAAACCGGAAGTGCGCTTTTACTGAACAGTTTTTTTCAGTTTTCGACGAATTTCATTAAATTTGGTATACAAACTATAAAATTTGTTAATTATTATTTTGAGAAATGGAGTAAGAGAAAGTTGTGTGAGTGTTTCACACCAGATTTTTTTTTTGTGTGAAGAAAATCGCAGAATAATGGGAAAAAAATATGAAAAATTAAAAATGCACTTCTTCAAACTCGAAATTTTTAGAATATTTAATATATTCTAATTAATATTATTTGGATGATAGAATCGTGTAATAAACTGAAATAGCACTCTAGATAAAAACATATTCCACCTTTTTCCACTAAAAAACCGTCTTAAATAAATATCCGGAGAAATGTTTTAAATAAAAGTTTGCACTAAGATTACAGAAAATACGTTGGAGCCATTTGCAAGAAAATCGTATGACACTGAAAAATCCATTTAGTTAAAGTAGTGCTTCTGATTGCGAAATTTTGACAGATAATTTTATATTCGATCCTATGGTGATCTCCAAACGGAGTATTAATATAATGGATGTGTTAGGTGGAGAGAATTTTAGTCTGGTTGATGAAATGAGATTAACTTTGTTAACACTGATTAACTAATATATTAAGAGACACAGACTGGCCTGGACTTTTACAATAGAGAATGAGACTCGGTCACACCATGTTGACTCGGCCACATATTCCGAAGAGATCCTCAGCCGGTATGCAGCGCTTGCAATACGACATTAACACGGTCCCGCATATTCTATTGGAATGTTCGAAATATGTAAACGCGCGGGGAAAGGTAAATTTGCCGACCAGTCTTACAGATATATTAGGAGACAATGAGGGCAATATCAATAAGACTTTCGGATATCTTAGGGAGGTTCATCTATTTCATTTGTTGTGAAACTAGCTGTACATATGTATGTGTTTAGTTGTTTGCTTGTGTCTTGTGTATAGGTATTTATTTTATAAGTGATATAAGGAAGTAGAGGAATATGATTAAACCTAGATGGTGGGTTTGCTGTAGAAATTGTTTAGACTGGTGGGTATGGATTTGCATCCCGGCTGAGTCCTTACAAATTAGAAACAGACGCAAAGGACCATAGCTGTTGTGCACCTTAAAAAAATCCAGAAAAAAAAAACAATAGAGAAATGTTTAAGGTAGAGTGGTAAAAGGGTAATGACACGTAGTGATTGGATGTATCGAACTGTCCTCAACTGTATCGTACTGTGTTTAACTATATTTCCATGGACTATATTTAAACAGTTCCTCCCACTCCAGTCCGAGTGAGTGGTTTGAGTTTGTTTCTCTTGTCTTTACTCTCTTTCATTGCTGATCTCTCTTTGGTTGCTGTTACAATTAAGTACGAACTTTTTTTTGGTAAGCTTACGTTTTTTGATCTATGGATTATGGTGTAGACACATTCACAGGTCGCTAAAAAAAAAATAACGGTTTTTTAGGCTCAGGAGCCCTCTAAACGTATACATTCTGGAAAAAATTCGATATAGAAAATTTGACAAGCAAGCAATATATTATAATAATTAATAACAATGTAATAAAACCAATTAGAAGTTAAAATTTATGTCTGACATTGATTGTATGGTTAAAAAAAATAATATTATTTGATTAACTCATTAGATTATAAATTAAAACTTGCACTGTCATCTATTACAGAGTCTGGAATTATCATGCTCTATGAGTTATGGCTAGACTTGTCTACATATTCGTTTGCGACTTGTCCACTGCATGGAACAATGAATTTCAACACTGTTCATTGAGAAGAAAATAGATTTATTTACGAAAACTTAAGAAAAATTTAGTCACTGCAAAAAAAAATTAGAATAATCGATTTTATTTTCAATTAATATATTTAATAATGTAAAATTTTATACTATATAAGTATTTTTTACTTATTAATAAATAAATAAATAAATCGATTATTAATTGGAAAATTATATTTCCTATTTTATAATATATTGCTTCACTCTTAATTCAAAAAATTATAACCGGCACCACTGCTTCATATACAAAATTATCTTTTTTCGTTTGATAATTGTGTGCCTCTTATTGACAATTTTTTTTTTTTTTCGATGTTGGAATTTTTGGCATATATTTACTGACCATAATAGTTGAACCATAAATTGTAATGAAAGTACCAAGCCTACGTCGGAGTTTCCACCAAATATAACATGAAGTCAACATTCCAAGAAAACTGTTCCAAAATAGAATGATAGATAGAAAGAAATAGATTTATAGAAAGTTGGAGGGATTTTAATTTTCCATCCATTTAATCGATTTTCTTCAAACTCGAAATATTTGCAACTTATTTTAATAAACCATAATTTTTATACAGGAAGTGGCTGTAAATTTATATAAAGCCAGTGGATTAAATATTTTCCCTAATTATTCATTTCGCATTACTTAATTTCCAAAATATGCACGGCATTAAAAAAAAAAAAAAAAAAACTCCAGTTCTCAAAATTGAGTAATTGACACAATGTTTATAGTGTGTACCAAATTTAATGAAAATCGTCGAAAACTGAAAAAAAAAACTGTTCAGTAAAAGTGCACTTCCGGTTTACTAGTTTTCATGAAACCCGGAATTTTGGCCATCTATTTATTTCTAATTAATTTTGTTTGGATGATAGAATTGTATAATCAACTATGATAGCGTTTTAGAGAAAAACATAACCCCACCCCTTTCCAAAAGTGCCCCTTAAATGAATTTTCCCAGAGAAATGTTTTAA